>JAJMAS010000025.1:0-84784 GCA_030565065.1 Pichia cephalocereana | reverse complement strand
CCTTCTACTAGGTATATCTGTGTTCTAAACTCATACTCCCGTTACTAATGCCGTATTAACTATTATCCATGATTCAATTCACCGACCACTAGACATTGATCAATTGCCACGTAAGCAATATCTGTCATGAACCCAAGATTTCCATGTAGCGAGGCATATCCTCAATTCATCAGAATAGGATATTGTATTACCTAATCTTAACAGAAAGTGTGATAGTAAATCAGCGAAATAAATTTTGAATCAAAAAATTGACGTAATGTTAAGTAAGATACGAAGTTTATCTCTTGCTACCAATTAAAGTTATAGAATTATGATAAATAGATTTAAATATAGATTACAATAATTTACAGAATTACACAAGATCTACTAGATTTCTTTGATGAATAAGAATTATCATTATAAGGACTATTATTAATCTTTGATTTTGATTTTGTTATTGGTTTTGTAATTGAAGATAAAGAAACATTACGTTTATGAGATTTTTTATCATTATTATAAGTTGAATTTCTCTTATTTGAATTGAAATTATTAGATTGTTCAAATTGTTTTTCTTGTTCATTAATTTTAACAATATTTTCAAAAACTTTATCAAATAATTCATTAACATTTTCCATTGTAATACTTGCACAAGTTATATGAGCAACTGCACCAATATTTTTAGCAATTGCATTAGCTCTCATTGAATCAACTTTATGAATTTTATCACTTTTCAAACCTGTTAATATAATTAAAGCATTTGGTGCATAAGTCATTGATTCAGGAGCCCAAACTTCATTAATATTTTCTAATGATTCAGGTGCATCTAATGAATAAGCAATTATAATTATATTTGCATCACTATAAGATAATCTTCGCAATCGTTCATATTCTTCTTGACCTGCAGTATCCCATAAATCAGCAGCAAGTGTAATTTGACCATTTGTTACAATTGCTCTTTGATTTTCGAAAATTGTTGGTTCATAAGTTGTTGGAAATTTACCTTGAACATAAGAAGCTAAAAGTGAAGTTTTACCACAACCAGAATCTCCCACCACTACTATTTTACAAGGAGTAGCATCAAAATTGGCATTGGTAGTCTCTACTAAATGAAACTGCATCACTATATACCAAAAGAAAGCAGTTAATGTAAACCAATACTAATAATACCCTATAAATAGTAATAGTAAGTAATAAATACCCATAACATAAGAGAGTTACCCGCTATATTAAGTAAGAGTTAAAGTAAATAACACTATTAAATAAAATATTCGCGCTTAATTATTTATTATCACTATTATACACAACACAGTAATAAGAATTTTTAGTATTATAGTATAAAGGGAGGTCGCTGCTGTATTTTTATAGAGGGGGGCGATAACTGCTTTGTTTATTATAGTGTTTTCTTAATTTAACATACACAAATCATGCCTGCAAAGAGAGAACCAAAGATGAAAGATGGTAAAGAAGTTAAGGAGAGAAAGAAGAAGGATCCTAATGCACCAAAGAGAGCATTATCTGCTTATATGTTCTTTGCAAATGCTGAAAGAGATAAAGTTAGAGCTGATAATCCAGGTATTCAATTTGGTCAAATTGGTAAATTATTAGGTGAAAAATGGAAATCAATGGATGCTGAAATGAGAGAACCTCATGAAGCAAAGGCTGAAGCTGATAAAAAACGTTATGAAATGGAAAAAATTGCTTATTTAAAAAAGAAAGAAACTGAATATCAACAACAACAAAAGGTTGAATATGATGATGAAGAATAAATTTATTATGTTTAGATATTTAGTGTTTAGTTTAGTTTTTTGTATACTATAGACAATTGATCATTGTATTTTACTTATATCTTATTATTAATATTATTGATCAATTGATTTATTTACTGTAGGATTATATATTTTATAAGAATAATTATAATAATTATATTTTATTTTGGAAATTGTTTATTAGCAATTGAAGAAAAACAAAACAAAACAAACCCCATTTTTGACGAGCCTCAATTTACATTCACTTTGTTCACTCAATTGTATAAATAGTCATTATATATACTCACTTTAATCAATATATACTACATATTTGTACTCTTATAGTGTAATGCACTACTACACACTTCTATCTACATCCACTACTATACTACATACATCCTCAATACACAACATCCTCATTAATTAATATACAGTGGCTTAACCCTCCCGCTCAACACTAAGAAAACGCGTAAATTTTTATTTCTACCACATTTTCTATGTTGTGGTTAGGTATATCTCTATGCAATTGATAGTTTTATCTGTGAATAATGTGCCTATTTGTCTGATTGTAGAGTAAATACAGGTAGGATAAACTTATACATACTCTTATTAGTAGCTCTGGTAAATTTTTTCAGTATTATACGTTAATTTGATACTTTAATCAACAAAAAAGACATCTTGATGAGCCTCCAAAAAAGAAAAAATTACCATTTTAAGAAAAATTCACCATCAGTTTAGAAATATTATCTTTTAAATGGGCTAAGGTAGAGTAATGTTAACATAAAACACGTAAAATACTTTTTTCAACCATATTTACAACTAAAAATGTACATTAGAATACCTAATAACCTTTATAAACTTTATAAAACTATTTAATCTATTCCTTTTTTTGTAAAACAACAACACTCTCAACATGATGAGTTTGTGGGAAAAAATCAAATCCTGTAATTGTTTCAATTTCATATTTACTACCATTGATTGTTTTATTGATGAAAAACTTAACATCACGAGCTTGTGAATGAACGTTACAACTAACATAAACAATCTTACTTGGTTCAAATTCACTTAATTGATTTAAAAATAATTCATCACAACCTTTACGTGGTGGATCAAGTATAACACCCGTTTCATTTCCTGGGAAATCCATTTTTTCAAATAATTTCTCTGCCTTACCCCAAACAAATGAACATTTATCCTCTGTTAATCCATTTAATTCGGCATTCTTCTTAGCAAATCCAACTGCTCTTTCACTAATTTCAACTCCAATAACTCTTTCAACTGATCCTGTACTTGCAATTGCAACAGTAAATAATCCTGATCCACAATATGCATCAACTAACCATTTAATATTACCTAATTTTTCACTAACAAATGAAATAACTTTTGGTAAAATTGATCTATTATTTTGAAAAAATTCATTTGCAACAAATTCAAATTTAACCGTTTGACCTAATCCTGTATCAACTACTTCAGTTATAATTGCTTGTGGATCAGTTACACATCCTTTACCATAATCTTCTCTTAATAAAATTGTTGAACCTTTTTTACTTCTTTCACCATTTTTCCATGATTTCTCTAATTTTTCCCTTTCTACAATTAATCCATCTCTAACACTTTGTGTTCCAATAACACAATCTTCAATATCTAAAACATCACCAAAATATGGTCTAATTGAACGTTCACGCATACCTCTCCATTCTTCACTAACATTTTCTTCCTCCTTTAACCAAGCTCCTTTACCCTTCCATCCAAATCCAAGTCTTGGAATACCTAATCCTTCACTCCCACTTCTTGGTACATCATAATGTGGTGTTAATTTTGTACGATATCCATATTGTAATGGACTTGCAACAGTATTTTGAACTTTACCCTTCCAATTAACTTCATCTTTACAAAAATGTTCATATGCAGCTTCAACAACTTCTCTCTTAATTTCAAGTTGTTTCTCATATTCAACTGGTTGATATTGACATCCACTACAAATTCCAAAATATGCACATTTAACATCTCCACCTTTACGTAAATCTGACATTTCAACAAATTTTAAAATTTCTGCATCAACATAAAACTTATTTGTATGATAAACTCTAATATTAACAACATCACCAGGGAATGCAAATGGAACTGTTGCAATTTGAATTTTTGGCATCTTAGATTCTTCAACTGTCCTACGATATGGTCTCTTTCTTGTATTTCTTTTTTGAAATTTCTTCTCAGTAGTAGTTGAACCTTCTTCACCTTCTTTCTTCTCTTCTTCTTTCTTCTCTTCACCTTCCTTCTTTTCGTCTTTCTTTTCGTCTTCCTTTTTCTCAACATCTGCTTCTCTAATCATTTCTCTCTCATTTGCAGCTTCTTGACATTCTAAAATAGTTGCAAAACTTGGTGCACGTATAATTGCTAAACCATCACCCTTTGCACTCATTTCTAAAATCTTAACATTTTTAACAATACGTGAATTAAATGCATCTAAAACACCTGCATCATTAATTATATCCCTAACAGGATTTTCAACATCTTTGATTGTAATTTCACCATTATCTTTATTATAATTATCACCTAATAATTCTTCAATTTCTAATTTATGTGTTTCTAATAATTTAGGTATTTCAAATGATTGTAAAACACCAATTGGACTTGTCTCTTCAATTTTCTCACGAGGTGGTTTCCTATGTGGTGCTCTCTTACGTGTGATATTATTTAATTCTCTTAATTGTTGTAATTTACTTGCATTCCATTCAACTCTTTCCTCAACTTGAATATATTTAGTCTTATTAACTACTTGTGTCATTATTGAACGAACTAATCTTTGCATTAACTAACCAATCAAGAACTCTTTACTTTATTGAAAACTTTCAATGTCAAAAAAATATTTTTTAGAGATTGAAAAATTATTACAATACTCAATTCTCCCATTCGCTGTTGGAAAATTTTTTTATCAAAAAATGTGCAGTATTACGTAAGAGTCACTATGTTCAAGCCACGTCTTGTTATCTACAATTCATTACATTACATGCATGTTCCAATTAATTGCATTATTCCTTAAAATTTATGTAAAATATATCAGGTTAAACCTTTTATTCTATACATTGTTTTGATTGTATTTTACATTTTTAAAACAATTTGAAAATTTCTTAATTCCATTCACCTTGTCCATTTTGATAATAACCATTTGGTCCATTAGGAAATTGTGAATAATTACCATTATTACCACTAAATCCATTAAATTGTGCATAATTACCATTAGCATTTGTGTTATTATAATCTGGTGTATAACCATAAGTATTTGTAGCATATGGACTTTGACCTCCTTTACCCTTAGAATTATTACCATTATTTGATCCATAATTTGCATTTTGCCCATATTGACTGTAAATTTTATTTGGGAAACCAAATTGTCCTTGTGATTGTTGACCTTGAGTTGGAGCTGCAGTTTGTGCTTGTGCTGATGCTTGTGTTTGAGCTGAGGTTTGTGATTGTTGTTGTTGACCTGGTTGTTGTTGACCTTGTTGACCTGGTTGTTGGCCTGGTTGTTGACCTTGTTGTTGTGATTGACCCGCACTTTGACCTTGAGCTGATGATTGTGATGGAATTCCTTGTCCTTGTGGAACTTGTCCTTGATTTGGATAACCAACATAACCAGTTTGTGGTTGAATGTAATAATAATATGGTGATGGTTGATAATATTGTGGCATACCATACATTGGTGACATATTATTCATTGCTGCCATTGGATTACTCATATTTGGTAAAATATTACTATTAACTGGTGATGCAACATTCATTTCATTACCAACACCTGGAATACCATTCATACCATATGGATTTTGAACCATTGGATCCATGAATTGTTGTGAGTACATAAATTGATTTTGTGCTTGAATTTGCGCAGCTTGAGCTTGTGCAATTTGAGTTGGATCATATGGAGTTTGAGGATTTCTTAAATAATTATTAATATCAAGGTTGTTGTAATTATTTTCATAGAATTTTTGAGTTTGAGCTTGTGCTTGTGCCTGTGCTTGAGTTTGTGCTTGAGTTTGTGCTGGAACTTGTACTTGTTGTTGAGTTTGAACTGGTGCTTGTGCTTGTGCTTGTGCTTGTGTTTGTTGTTGAGTTTGTGCTACTGGTTGTTCAATTGAAACATTCTTTAAATCATTTGCAACTTGTTCAATTTCTTTTTCTTCAACCTCTTTTGATTCTTCAGCTTCAACAATTTCTTCAGCAATTTCTTCTACAACTTCTTCAATAATTTCTTCAACAACTTCTTCAACTGCTTCAGCTTGTTCAATTGCTTGTTCAACTGCTTCTTCAATAATTTCTTCAACAGCTTCTACAATTTCTTCAATTTCTTCTTCCTTTAATTCTTCTTCTTCCTTAATTTCTTCCTTTTTAACAACTTTAGCAGGTTTTAATCTAGCTGCCCAAGTTAATGGAGCATTTGAAGTAGTTGAAGATTCTTTAACTTCATCAATTATTGGTTCTTTAACATTTGAATTTTCAATAACTGGTTTAGTTTCAACTTCTTTTACAATTTCAACATCACCGTTATTTTCATTTTGTTCAATTTCACCATTAACATTATTTTGTTCATATACATCATTTGAAGAATTTTTCTTTAATTTACTTGCCCATGAATTACCTGAGCCTGAACCAGATCCTGCACTTGTAGATGTATTAGTTGTACCACTTGATATATTTCTTTTATTAATATTAGTATTGGTATTGTTGTTAAAAGTTTGAGATGGTTTTGGTTTATTAAATCTTGGATTCTTATTTGAATTAGGAATGTGAGAATTTCTTTTATTTTGTTGACTGTATGAATTATTATCATCCCAATGAGATGAGTGACGCGATGAAGTTGATGAAGTAGAATTTATATGTGTTGAATTATGTGTTGAATTATTATTAATACTGTTATTATCTTTACTGTTATTATTAATTGATTGAATTGATTCATCATCATGTTCTTGTAATTTTTTCTTTTCATCCTTTTTATTACTAACTTGATCCCATTTTTGAATTTTTCCACTAAAAATTCCTTCTAAAATATCTTGTACATCTAAATCAACAATTTCATCTTTAATTGTCATAAAATCTTGATATGACCAATCAGGGAAAATATCAGTTAATGTATCAATTTTAACCTTTAATTCATTGGCATTATTTGTACTATTATTTGATGATGATGTATTGTTATTGAATCTTTTAGAGTTATTTCTAAATTTCCCATTAGAGGAAGATTTTTTCGTTTGATGTTCTACTGTATCAGTCATAGATATAATTATTTATTTTATTTTATTTTATTATATTATTTATATGTGTATTTGTGATAAAAAAATTGTATTGAATTTATAATTTATAATTTATTTTTATGTTTAGATATATAAATAATTTTAATTTAATAGGATATAGCTGAGACAGAGATGTGTTTTTTTAAATTGGATTGTATCTACTAAAAGATAATATAAATCAAAAGAGATAAAGATATTAATTATAACTAAATGTAAAAACTTGTAATCTATAAGATAAAACCTCTCACAATCAAAAAAGTGGCAATTTGCGTCCAATTCACTAGAAATCCACTGAGTTTTCTCAAATTTGAAAAATTGCCACTCAAAAAAAAAAGGAAAATGGAGAAAATGACCTTTTTTTTAAAAAATTGCGTCGTTGCGTCGCCACATGAAATTTTTATATCTCCGTTAAAAAAAAGAAAAAAAATCTTTATTAAGATTAAGTAATACAATTTCAATTTCTCATCGCTACATGGAAATTTCAAGACTGACATTAATCTATAAATTTGAGCAAATTATCAGTACTTGAGTGGTGATTCATCGTAGAACTAGTAGAAGAAACGGTATATACAAACGGAGTTTAGACGGAATTACGATAGAAAAGGGTTTGAAAGTAATTAGTGAAACTCCTAAAAGTATAAGTATATAAATACACCTTATCCCGCCATGTTGTTGACATATTATAACTGAAGAAAAGAATTCCTTTATAGAATATCGAAAGATAAAACTACTAATAAGATCTATTAAGGAATTCTAGACGCTAAGACAGTCTTCATTTATTTAAAAATCATACATTAAATCTATTTCATTAACATAGCGACTAATTAATTTAATTTTCTTTATAATTTCACATGTCAGGTAATAATACAATGAGCTTGGTTAATATACCATTAGGTAAACCTATTCCAGATATCCCACATTCAGTATCTGTCTCTATACCCGATTGGAACCAGTGTTGGCAATATATGGAACAAAATGAAGATGTTTGGAAACATGTTACCGCAGGATATCCAAGATTTTACGTTAATCCAATATTAAGAAAATTAATGAATAAAATGATTGAAAAACATGCTATTAATGATAATGAATCATGTTATATATATCCTACTATGGAAATAGCTCTTGATTGTAAAGAATTTATTTTATCACATTATGATCAAAATGAAATAAATGATCCAAATATTAGAATTATTAATGATAATGAAATTTATTGTGTTTTCCATCCATTGGAGATTGAAGTAACTGCTAAACAATATTGGGCTAAGGTAGGTCAAGCTATTTCATCACGTCAAGCAGAGTGTTTTATGAATGATGGTAATAAGAACAATCCCTCCTCTAATGTTAAAAATATTTTACGTGATAGAATTTCTGAAATGTATGGTCATTCAACTTCTAATAATGATGTTTATTTATATCCAACTGGAATGGCATCAGTTTATAATAGTTTTAAAATCATTCAAAAATTAAGAGATGGAATACCTGTTTGTTTTGGATTCCCATTTGTTGATACTTTAAGAATTTTAAGAGATTTCCGTGAAGATGAATCAAATGAACATGTGTTATTCTTAGGTCTTGGAGATGAAGATTCATTAACCAACTTAGAAAACAATTTAATTACTGGATTAAAAATTTCTTGTCTTTATTGTGAATTCCCTTCAAATCCTTTATTAAAATCACCAAATTTACGTAAAATTAAAGAATTAGGTGATAAATATAATTTTTTTGTCGTTGTTGATGATACAATTGGTAATCCATTTAATATTGATGTTTTAGAATATTGTGATTTAGTTATTAGTTCATTAACCAAATTATTTTCAGGTGGAGCAGATGTAATGGGTGGGATGATAATTTTAAACCCAAAGAGTAAGAAATATCTTGAATTTAAACATGAAATTGATTTAAGTTATCAAGATGTTTTATTTATTGAAGATGCTAAAGTATTAGAACGTAATTCCAAAAATTTTGAACACAGAAATGAAATAGTTAACAAAAATACAGAAACTATTGTTAAATTCTTACAAGAATGTGAATTAATTTCTGATATTTATTATCCATCAATTAGTGAATCTGTTGATAATTATGATTTCTTCAAAAAACCTAACGGGGGATATGGTGGATTATTTTCTATTGTCTTCAAAGAGAAAAATAATGCAATTAAATTTTATAATAATATTCAATATGCAAAAGGTCCATCATTAGGTACAAAATTTACATTAATGTGCCCATTTGTTATGCTTGCACATTTTAATGAATTAGATGAAGTTGAAACTAAATGGGGTGTTAAAAAAGATTTAATTAGAATTAGTATTGGTATTGAAGACATAAATGAATTATTAAATGAGTTTAGTAGAGTTTTAAAAACTTTATAAAAAGAAGTAGTAAAATTGTATAGAAATTAATCATAAATTAAATTAATTTAATTGACCCTTAGTGTGGAAAACTTCAAGAGCTTCAGTAACTCTCTTTGACATTGTCTTTTCACCTTCTCTAACCCAAACTCTTGGATCGAAATATTTTTTATTTGGTTTATCTGCACCATCTGGATTACCAACCATTGATAAAATATAATCTTTTTTATTAAGAACATAATCTCTAATACCTGTTAAATAAGCATATTGAGTATCAGTATCTATATTAACTTTAACAACACCATTTGAAATACCAGTATTAAATTCTTCTTGACTTGAACCTGAACCACCATGGAAAACTAAATAAAGTGGATGTTTTGCATCAGTCTTTAATTGTTCCTTTGCATATTCTTGATGTTTACCTAATAATTCTGGTTGAAGTTTAACATTACCTGGTTTATAAACACCATGAACATTACCAAAAGCTGCAGCAATTGAGAAATTTGGTGAAATTGGAGATAAAGCTTTATAAACACTGAAAACGGTTTCAGATGTAGTGTATAATAAATCTTTATGAACATTTTCATTATTAACACCATCTTCTTCACCACCAGTAATACCAATTTCCATTTCTAACCATTGATTCATTTTAGACATTCTTGTAAAATATTTAACACAAGTTGCAATATTTTCATCATCATGTTCTTCAGATAAATCTAACATATGAGATGAGAATAATGGTTCATTATGAATTTTAAAATATTCTTCATCAGCATTTAACATACCATCAAACCAAGGTAATAATTTTTTAGCACAATGATCAGTATGTAAAATAACTGGAATACCATAAGTTGGAGCAATTGATCTAATATAATGAGCAGCTGCAATAGAACCTGCAATTGAAGCTTTTTGACCATCATTTGAGACACCTTTACCTGCAAAATAAGCTGCACCACCATTTGAAGTTTGTAAAATAATTGGAGAATTTGCATCTCTTGCAGCTTCTAATGCTGCAACAGCAGTTGATGATGAAGTAACATTAATTGCAGGAATTGCAAAACCTTTTTGATGTGCATAATCAAATAATTTTTTAACATCATCACCAACGATAACACCTGTCTTTCTTGAAAGGAAATCTAAAGTCATTTTATTTTAATAAGTTTGTTTGTTTGTATAAATACTCAATTGAGTTGATTGATATATGAGATGAAATTAAAAGAATAAAACATTACCTCAAAATATCAATTGTTAAATTAGGGAATAGACACCTGTATTTATAACCATAAAATCCCAGCATAGAACCCATCACTATCACCACTATAAATTTAAATGGAAAATCATGACATCCCGGGATTTCTCCTCCCGTTCCCGGGTCTTCAAAATTATAAATGGCGAGGTCGTCGGGTCGGCCGTGTGATTCCCCTTTTTAAATGGCTTCCTGATTATTTAATGATTATTTAATGATGATTTAACACACCACTAATTTTATTTTGAATTTTCATTTAATGATCAGATTTACTTTATGTTATGTCAGAATATAGTGGTAAATTCGATGCAAATATTCAACAAATTGTAACAAAATTTAATGAAACTTTAGAATTATTAAAATTAAATGGTAAAAGTATTGAAGTTCAAGCAGTTGAAAGTATTCAAATTCAATCAAATACTCAAACAATTATTAGATTAATTACTGAATTATTAGAATTAACTAAAACTTTAAAGGAAAAATGGATACTTGGTCAAGTTTATCCAATGGATGATGATTTATTAAAAGATCAAGAGAAAAGTGTTAAATTATATAATGAAATAAATAATTTATTAGAACGTATTGTACAGTAAAGATTAGGATTAATATTGATTATAGCTTTTTCTCATCTATCAAGTACACAGAATGTATTTACTAATTAGTAATACCATCCGCTGTACATTGTAATGAACGACGGATCATTTTAATATATTATTTAAAAGCCCTTTAATTAATGTGTAAAGTTTGTAAGCGAATTAAAGATAATTTTTCAATGTGAAAAGGAACATCGATTCTCCTCCCCAGCTCATCTCATGCAAGTTTCTTTGATCAACACATAGCAATTGTCTAATGTCAGAATGACTCAATTGAAAACGGATAACCCAACCTTTAACATGAAAGATATTAGTGGTTACAGACTTGCTCTTTTTCTTTTAGGTTATATACTTATTCCAATTATAGGATTATCCATATTTTTATTATGTTATTATATCTATGTTCATTTACCAAATAATGGATTTAATGGTATCTGTGACTTAACATATTGGATTGACAAATTTGAACTCCAAAACATCAACTCACAAGGTTCTCAATACATCAAAGCTGTTATTAATGGTTCAATACAATTTTTTGAGGATATTATGCCCATATTGTACATAGGGTACACTGGTTTCTGTGCTCCTTCTTGGTTAAAATATTTTGGGATGAATATTCCAAGGAAATATGTGATAAGATTGAGTAGGTGTATTGGTTTAGGGATTGCTTTAACGTGGTTGGATTTGAGTATTCATATTTTGAAGCAATATAGAGATAATAATTAATGGTTTTGGCTCATCAACTAAAACTAAGAGGCATATTTGTTCTGAGTATATTTACAGCCAACTAGGAGGATGCGTTTTTTAATGCTGTACGCAATGTTTAAGGATGTGACAATATGATTGAGTGTTAGGATATTTCAACAAATTACTGTATTGCTATAGGATATGAACGCAAATAGCATGATATTTATTTTCAAAGCTTTATCCCAAGACTCAAAACCGTTTTTGTTAACTATTTTTTTTTTGCCAACATTCAGTTTATTATCAGTTTTACAAATAGTTATCTCACCATTGATACTAATTAATGGGAAAATATTGATGATGAGCCTTATTATTATAATAATAATTTTTTTCATTTCATAACATCATATAAGCATTATAGATAAATATAAATAACAATTTTTTTTTCTTTAAAAGAACTAGCTTTTACTTAAAATTATACTTACTTATTTTTCAGTATCAACAACATATCTACCTAAAATTTTACCTTGTTCCATTAATTCATAAATTTTTGGTAATTCAGATAATCCAACAACTTTAATTGGTGATTTAACTAAACCTCTTGTAAAGAAATCTAAAGCTTCAGCGGTATCTTCTCTATTACCAACATATGAACCTCTAATTTGAATTGATTTAACAACATGTTCGAAAACTGATGATTCACAAATTGCATGAGCTGGTAAACCAACAAGGACAACTTTACCTAAAGTTCTAACATATTGAGTTGATTGAGAAATTGCAGCAGGTGAAACTGAGACATTAATAACACCATGTGGACCACCATTAGTTGCATCTTGAATATCTTTAACCAGATCTTTTGACTTAGTAAAATCAATGAAAACTTCACCACCTAAAGATTTAACAAATTCACCTTTTTCTGCACCACCATCAATACCTAAAACTCTTAAACCCATTGCTTTTGCATATTGAACAGCTAATGAACCTAAACCACCTGCAGCACCAGAAATTGCAACCCATTGACCTGGTCTTAAATCAGCAGTTTTTAAAGCTTTATAAACAGTTATACCAGCACATAAAATTGGTGCAACTTGAGCTAAATCTGAACCTTTTGGAATATGAGCAGCTTGAATTGCATCAGCAGTTGCATATTGTTGAAATGAACCATCATGAGTATAACCAGATAAATCAGCTTGAGGACAATTTGGTTCAGCACCTTGTTGACAAAATTCACAACCCATACAAGAACCATTTAACCATTTAATACCTGCATAATCACCAATTTCAAAATTAGTAACATTAGCACCTTTTGCAACAACAATACCTGCACCTTCATGACCACCAACTAAAGGTAATTTAGTTGCTAAAGGCCAATCACCTTTCCAAGCATGTAAATCAGTATGACAAACACCAGAATATTTAACATTAATTAAAATTTCATTTGGTTTTGGAGTTGGAACTGGTATATCTTTATAATGTAATTCACCACCATTTTCATAAAAAATAACACCTTTTTGAGTTTTTGGAATTGTTGGAGCAGCAGTTGCTAAATTTCTTAACCAAATTTGACGATTTGAAGTAATTGAACGAGTTGTTGAAGTAATTGATTTTGAGAACATTTTAAGTTTGAATTTTTGTAATTTATCTTTTCGATGATAAAAGAGAAGAGATTAAAGAGTATAATAATAAGATTAAATAAGGTTAATATAATTTAATACAATAATTAAATAAATAGTGGGAAATTCAATGCCCTTTTATAGAATTAGCATGAAAAGCAAAATAAATGAAAATTCATTGAAATTAAATGGAAACACCCCCCATTGAATAGAATACATTGAAGTGGGGGTGTGATGGAAATAGTGGAAGGACAAGCGGAGAATTCGGTGAAGATAGCATTTATACTATTAGATTGTATACTATATCTCTTCTATGTACAATATTACCTCCAATTGCATTTAAACATAGAATCATCAACTCCGGTGTCCGAATATAAATACTATTAATAAGTATTGGTAGCAAATAATAAATAATATTGAGTATAATATTACATAATACACACCCCCTCTTTAAATATTATTCATTTAGCGGGGAAATAGTATATTAAACAGTAATTTAACATTATTTTTAATATAAATAATATAACCTTAACTATAAGTCACTCATTACACTCACCGTTAATTTAAACTTTTACAGTTTTTTTATACAGGTGGAGTATTATTAGTTTAGTTATTTCCGTTTTGTTGTTGGTGTGTATTAGTATTAGTGTATTATTAATATTTAACTACGCATAGGCGTAGTTAAACATTTCCCTTCGGGAAATATGCGAATCCCTACTTATAACAAATTTATAATAATTATTACGTAATTTGAAAGATAGCTTTTTTCACCAAAAATCACGACACACGTTTTGTTGTGGGCTCAACACAGCTTTTACATAGTAATTTAACTAAAATTGCGTGGCAATTGCTGGCTTTCCACAGAATAGCTACAAACAAACCAATGATACCATTAGAAAGAGAAAAAAATTATCTAGTGCTCTATAGAGAGACATTTTAAAATTTGAATCCCAATTTTCTAAAAATCGAAAATAAGTGCCCACAAATAGGACAAAAAAAATTACCAACTTTAGCAACCTTTTTTCAAATTCTAAACAATTGGTAAACAATATGTTCGTAAAGTTTCCTATACAATCAAGTGAGGAGAATACAATGAGCCATATCCGAAGTGCTCAAGGTTAATGACCATTTTACAGGACTTTGTTAAAAAACGCAAATTTTAAACTAAAAACGTTCATAACTCCACCAATACTTACTGGAAAGAAAAACTAAGTACATGATTGGATAGAGAAAAAGCGCGGCTACAAAGGTGATATTTATGAGATACTGGTGAGGGGGAAACCATAGACTTAGGATTCAGAGAAATTTTCTTAAATCGCTAAAAAACATATTATAAGTAGGGATAGGCTTATTATTATTAGTATTTATCAGATGTTATTACGTAATTTAATTCTATTACGTAATGTATTTTTAATGATGATTACATAATCTCATGAAATCTATTTTTCATTATTACATGATAATTGAATGAATAAATGGATTTGAATAATTTTTCATTAATATTTCTACCCCTATTTAATCATCAAAACCCCCCTAATATACATATACCCTACTATCTTTAATGTTTAAAGTTGGATTGGAAATTCATACTCAATTACATACAAGTAAAAAATTATTCTCAAAATCTTCAATACCTTCCTATATATCAAATAATAATAATAATAGTTCAATTGACATTACTAGTAATAATAATAAAAATGTTTCATTTCAAGATTTAGCATTACCTGGCACTCAACCAATTTTAACTCCAAATTCTTTAAATTATGCAATTAAATTAGCTTTATCATTAAATTGTAAAATTAATAAATTTTCAAATTTTGATAGGAAACATTATTTTTATGGTGATCAACCTTTAGGTTATCAAATAACTCAACATTATAATCCAATTGCTTCAAATGGTCAAATAAAATTATTTAAACGTCATAATCCAAAATTAAATAAAGATTTATTAATTAATATAATTCAATTACAATTAGAACAAGATACTGGTAGATCAATTTATCATTCAATTAATTCATCAAATTCTTTTATTGATTTTAATAGAAGTAATATTTCTTTAATTGAAATGGTTACAGAACCAAATTTTTCAAATATTGAAGAAATTAGAAGTTTTTTACAATATTATATTAAATTAATTCAAAATTTAAATATTTCAACAGGTGATTTAGAGAATGGTTCAATTAGAGTTGATGTTAATATTAATGTTCCAAATCATCCAAGAGTTGAAATTAAAAATTTACCAACAATTTCAAGTATTTTAAATGCTTGTAAATATGAATCCAAAAGACAATATAATATATTAAAGGAAATGGGTAATTTACCTATTGATAATTCAATTCAAACAAGAGGTTGGGATGGTAAGAAAACTTTCCATTTACGTGATAAAGAATCAAATGTTGATTATAGATATGTACCTGATATGGAATTACCAATTTTAAAAATTTCATCAGATTTAATAAATAAAATTGAAAAATTTGAAATGCCAATTTCAACTGCTGATAAATTAGATTTTTTAATGAATAATTATCAATTAAATATTAAAGATGCTAGAATTTTATTTTATAATGATAAATTATTAAATTTTTATGAAATTTGTTATAATAAATTGAATGATGATTCAAAATCACAAAAAAAATTAATTAATTGGATTAATCATGAATTACTAGGTTCATTAACAAAATCTGAAATGGAATTTAATGAAAATATTATAAATGTTGAATCTTTTATTGAATTAATTAAATTTGTTAATAATAATAAAATTACTAATCAAAATGGTAAATTATTATTATTACATCTAATTAATAATAAAGAAGATCAATTAAAATCAATTGAATCATTAGCAATTGAATTTGATATGATTATAACATCACAATCAATTGATAATTCAACTTCAATTATAATTGATGATATATTAAATAAATATAATGATATTGTAATTGAAGTTAAATCAACTAAACCAAATAAAATTAATTATTTATTAGGTCAATGTATGAAAGAATTACGTGGTAAAGTTCAACCAAATATTATAATGAATGAATTAAAGAAAAGACTTGATATATAGGATATAATAGTATAGTATATAGTATATAGGATATATGTAGATAATAATAAATGATAATAGAAATAGACAAATAGAAAAATAGATAAATAAAAATAGATTGATAAATAAAATGCATTAATAACAATTGAGCCGCCTAATTATAACAAAGAAAAAAACCCCCTATAGTAGTAATAAATAACTATTCATATTCTTCAAATGGTAATTCACCAAAGGTATTTTCACCACTATAGACAACATATAAAAATCCATCATCATCCTTATATTGATCATAAATTGTACTCATTAATGCAGCAGTTGGTGGTAAAATATCTTTAACAAATATGAAAATCGCCTTTTCACTTGGTAAATGAATTCTTCTACGTATAACATAAACAAATTGTCCAACTGTTAAATCTGCTGGTACAAGATATTTACGTTTATCAATATCTGGAATATCACTATCAGGGATACGTTCACAGATAACTGGAATTCTATCTTGAAATTTTGAACAAATTCTTACAGATTCTTCCTTTCTTTTCTCTATATAATGATGTTAGTATAATGTACAAAAGTGTATAAATGTCTTCTATTACTTACCAAATGAGTGGTCTTCTTTAAATTGTGATTTCATTGTCTCTTTATAGTATAAATATATAACTATGTGCAAAAGAAAGAAGATCAAGTAAACGGAAGAAACAAACAATAGTAATGTGTCACAATTTAAAATCAGTGATATCGCTGCTCTTCTGATAAGCATTTTGTTATTATTATTACTATTATTACTATTATTACTATGACTTATCAAAATTATTACTATTATTATCACTATTATTACACTATAATACACTTATATATGATACTATTAGTCAGCTAGGAGATACGATATCCATACAAGACACAAAAGAGTAGTTAATATTCCAATTTGTTTATAACTTCGTACTTCCTGTAAAACTAATTCTTCCTTTGCTAGTATCTTTTCAAGTACTTCCTCTTCCTTAACTGTCTCTTCAACCTTATCTTTCTTTGGAATAAGTCGTTCTAAACGTTCCACGGCCTCTAATAATTTGGCCTGTGTGTTGTTATCGTCATTCTTAGTATTATCTTTATTAGACTCAAGTTGTTCAATAACTTCCAAAAGTGTGTCAATAGGTTGTTTAACGTCTTTTACTGGTACTTCATTAGCCACAGCCTCCACTACTTCCTCTACAGGTTTCTTCTCTTGTTTCACCACCGCAATATCATCTCTTTTAATATCTATCTTATTGTCCAATACATTTTTCTTCTCATTAGTTAAATAAGGTAATGGTAATGGACTACCAAAATCATACCTCTCTCGTACTCTAGGTTTACTACGTATATTCTCCAATGGTAATGGATCTCCAATATCAACAAATCTTTTCTTCTGTGGTAAATATCCCAATGGTAATGGTTCTCCAATAATATCCTTAACTTTTACTTTCCCCTTTAATTTATCACCATCCTTAATTATACTACCATCCCCCTCCTCCACTCTTCTCCACGTGTGCTGACTGTGTTTAGCCACTATACTGTCCATGCTATATACACACAACCTTAATAAACAACATGAAACCACATACAATAAACCACACAAATTACGTAATAAAATTTCAGTTTTCTCAACAACCAATTTCAACATTAAATTTTTTTCAACTTTAACAACTGCATAAAGAGAAGAGAAGTGAAGGTCTTAAAGGTAAGATTATATATAACATATCAGATACTTCTATTATAGACAATGTCATCTGCTATTCAACTTCTTAATTCTAAGGCAGAATCTGTCCGTAGAGAACAAGCATTACAAGTTAATATATCTGCAGCTATTGGATTACAAGATGTTTTAGCATCAAATTTAGGTCCAAAGGGTACATTGAAAATGTTAGTTGATGGTGCAGGTAATATTAAAATTACAAAAGATGGTAAAATTTTATTAAATGAAATGCAAATTCAAAGTCCAACTGCTATAATGATTGCACGTGCTGCAAGTGCTCAAGATGAAATTACTGGTGATGGTACAACAACTGTTTGTTTATTAGTTGGTGAATTATTAAGACAAGCACAAATTTTCCTTAATGAAGGTATACATCCAAGAGTTTTAGTTGATGGATTTGAAACTTCAAAGGATGAATCATTAAAATTTTTAAATGATTTCGTTATTGATAAAAGAGAAGATTTTAAAAATTTATCAATTAATAGAGAATTATTATTACAAATTGCAAGATCTTCATTACAAACAAAAGTTAATAATGATTTAACTGAAATTTTAACACCAATTGTAACTGATGCAGTTTTAAATGTAATTGATTATGAAAATCCAAAACAAATTGATTTACATATGATTGAAATAATGTCAATGATGCATGAAACTTCAATTAATACTGAATTTATTAAAGGTTTAGTATTAGATCACGGTGCAAGACATCCTGATATGCCAAAAAGAGTTAAAAATGCTCATATTTTAATTTTAAATGTTTCACTTGAATATGAGAAAACTGAAGTTAATTCAAGTTTTTATTATTCAAATGCTGAACAAAGAGAAAAATTAATTCAAAATGAAAGAAAATTTATTGATGATAAATTAAAGAAAATTATTGAATTAAAGAATAGTGTTGTAACTGATGAAAATTCAGGTTTTGTTATAATAAATCAAAAAGGTATAGATCCAATGAGTTTAGATATATTAGCTAAAAATAATATTTTAGCATTAAGAAGGGCAAAGAGAAGAAATATGGAAAGATTACAATTAATTTGTGGTGGTGAAGCACAAAATTCTGTTGATGATTTAAATACTTCAATTTTAGGATTTTCAGGTTTAGTTTATGAAACTTCAATTGGTGAAGAAAAATTTACTTATGTTACAGAAAATGTTAATCCAAAATCTTGTACAATTTTAATTAAAGGTGCACATAATTATATTATTCAACAAACTAAAGATGCAGTTAGAGATGGTTTAAGAGCTGTATCAAATGCAATTAAAGATTCTTGTTTAGTACCTGGTGCAGGTGCATTTTGGATTTCTTGTCATAAACATTTAATTGAAAATAAATTAATTAATAAAGGTAAAAATAAACCTGGTGTTAAAGCTTTTAGTGATTCACTTTTAATTATACCTAAAACTTTATGTAAAAATGCTGGTTTAGATGTTTTAGATTCAATATCTCAAGCTCAAGATGAAATTGATGATGGTCAAATTGTTGGTATTGATTTAAATTCTGGTGAACCTTTAGATCCAACAATTGATGGTATTTGGGATTCTTTTAGAGTTTTAAGAAATGCAATTTCAAGTGCAACTGGTATAGCTTCAAATTTATTATTATGTGATGAATTATTAAAAGCTGGTAAATCTTCACTTAAAGAATAGTCAAAATAATGTTTTATAATAATCTTTTTTATAATTTAAACTTCTATAAAATTTTGTTTAGATATAAATCTTCTACATTGATAAGATAATAATATTATATATAACTTTAAACCCACCCACATTTTTTTTGTTTTTGTTTTTGTTTTTGTTTTTTGTTTTTTGTTTCTATTTCATTAACCTTTAACACTTACAATAAATTTCGATTTAACCGTTCGATCATTATTTTTGATAGATTTTAATTCACTTATTTGATCTTCAATATTTTTCATTTCATTCATATTATTTGCTAAATATGCAAGTCTCTCTAATTCCATCAGCTTTTTATCAAATTCTCTCTTCCATTCGATATATGAATTAAAACTTTTAAAATATTTTAAACCATAAGAATCTTCACCATCTATATCACCAATCTCAATGATTTTATTACCATATATACAAAACCAATTACCATTTCTATCCCATATAGTAATACCTTTAAACCTTTCACATAATGAACATTCAAGTTTTGTAGGTATTTCAATCCCACTTAATTTCCTTGCTCTTGGTGGTAAACTAGTTGAATTAACAGTAAATCCACCAGTAGAATTATTATCATCACCACTAGCATCTTTATTATATACAACATCATCTAATGGGAATAATATTTTTTGAATTAAATTTGGTAACCATCTAGATAATTGAAACCATCCCCAAAAAACACCTGGATTTTGTGAATGATAATCATTATCAAAATCTGGTGATTGTTTGGGGAAACTTCTATAAAAAAATTCACTTGGTTGAGGTGGTGAGCCACCATTTGTCCAATTACCTTGAGGTACTAAAGGTGATAAAATACGTACAATTGATGATGAAAAACTTTCATGTGGTGATTTAATATTAATATCATTTGGTAAAAAAGTATGAAATAAATGAATATATCGATGATAATTTAAATTTAAATATTCACTTGATAAAAATTCATTTCGACTCTTATCATCAATTAATGGATAATTTGATGGTATCCAGTTGGGATATGCATGTGTAACATTAAAATGTAATGCATCCGACATCGGAGACAATTTAGCTAGATGTAGTACTATAGGATCATCATATTGAATTGAAAATTCGTAGAACATACTCTAAATATTTGTTAAATAAAAGTTTCTCTATCTATTGTGCTATATTATTTGACAATCGATGATACTATCTAAGTGAAACCAACTATTCAATCAAAGCAGTATTAAAATCAACTCAACCGACCCCGGATGATGTCAAAATAATTTTTCACTTTTTCCAATTGGTGATTCTATTATATTACGTAATGTATTTAGTATAAGATATATTGACTATTGAATCATCCAGGTATATAAGATATTACATTGATATTATATATGATTATACAGTACTAGCTATTACATTTTATTTACTACTATATGCCTCTTGAAGTTCCTTTTTGTGTTTCTTTTGCATTTGTTCCATTAATTTACGGAATTCTGCTCGAAGAATAGAAACTGAGACAGGTGAAACAGGTGATGATGGTGTAGATGGTGTTGATGAATAATTAGTTTTTGGACTCTCGGGGAAAATACTCGGATTAGCTGCACTGTTTGGTGGTGACATTAACGTACTTACCGGTAATAACCCTAAATAATCAACTTTAAACAAATTATTTTGTAGTTGTAGTTTATGCATCTCTTTATTCATCATATCAATTCTTTTCTCAAATTCAACATTTTTACTCTCTGCCTTCAGTAATTCATTAGTACATCTAGCCAGTTCATCATTACTCTTTTTCAATAATTCTTCACATTTCTCATATTTACTTGTCATCAGATTAGCATATTTAACATGATGTGACATTTCTTCTTCATATTTCTTTGTAAGATAATTATGTGCAAACTGTAAATCATTTAATGCAGTTTCAGTCTTGGTTTTATTATTGCTGCTGTCATTCTTGTTATCATTTATTGGTGTATTATTTTTATTTCCATTATTATCCGCAATCTTGTAAATACATTCTTTAAACCATTTAATACGTGTATCCATACTTGTCATTCCTCTTTCATCAAATTCAGGTAAATTGATATTTTTCTGTACTGCAATTGTCAGTAAGATACTAAGTAATTCACCAACAAGTCTTTCATTATTATTAACATCATTTTTAGATTTACCATTTGTCGATATATCAAGTTCACTAATATACCCAAGTTTCATTAACTCCACATAATGTCTTAATAATCTGCTATCTGTAATTTGATCAAGTGACTCTTTTAAAGTTTCATGATTTAATATTTTCTTATCTTGTTCATTATTTGAATTGAATTTTAATTCATATTCAAGTAAACTTCTTTCAATAAGGATATTAAGATCAACGGAATCAGAAATACTACTACCATCATCCATTGAAATCATATCATCTTCAATGGTATTCGTTAATTTAGTTGTAAATTCATTTAAATAATTATTATCAATAAAATCAGGCTCACTATTTTTTAATGATTGAAAACCGTGTTGTAAAAAACCGAGAACATCATCAGCATTCTGTAATTTATCCACATGTTCCAGTCCTGCTGTATTTGTCCTATCCAATAACAATACTGCTGAGATCATTTTCCGTCCGTTCCCTACTCAAAACAAAGAAAGAGAAAAGGAGTTGTTGTTGTTCCTGTAAAAAAAGATTCCATTTGATGGATTTTTGATTCAGAATATTTTTTTCCATAACAACGCGTTCTGTACGTTTAATCTAATTTGATTAATTTACTAATCTAAACGGTTTCTAAACAGTTTCTAATTTCTAATTCTATACACATACAATTTTAAATAAGATCTTTATATTTATTGTAAACTTCATCAATTGCATTATAAATTTCTTCCTTTCTTTTATCATCAATAAAACTACCATAAACACCATTTTTAGCAATTTTAACCCATTCTTCACCAGTTAATTGAAATTTATCTTCAACTGCAATATAATTATCTAAAATATAACCACCAAAATAAGCTGGATCATCAGAATTAATACTAAATGGAACATTAAATTCTAAAAATTTACGAATTGGTAATTCTTTAACATCATTAACAACTTGTAATTTAACATTACTTAATGGACAAACACTTAACATAATTTTATTATCAGCTAATCTTTTCAATAATTCTTCATCTCTATGACTTTGAACACCATGATCAATTCTTGTAACATTTAATAAATCTAATGAATTAGTTATGAAAATTGGATCAGCTTCTTCACCCGCATGAGCAGTTAATAAAGCATTTGGATGATTATCTTTAACTAATTTATAACAACTTTCAAATAATTCAGGTGGGAAAGGTTTTTCAGATGAATCTAATCCTAAACCATGAATAATACCATCATTATAATATTTATGAGCAGATTTAATTGTTTCAATACAATTTGGAACTGGTAAATGTCTTAATAAACACATAATTAATTTAGTTGAAATTTTTAATTCTTCTTCAGCCTTTTTACATGCTTTATTTAAACCATTGATAACTGTATCAATTGAAATTCCACGTTCAACATGTCCTTGAGGATCAAAGAAAACTTCAGTATGATATAAACCATCATTTTTAGCCTTTTTAAAATATTCATATGCCAGATCTTCAAAATCTTCTTCATTATTTAAAACTGACATACCAATATAATAATGATCAAGAAAATCTTGTAAATCTGCAAATTTATCATATCTTTCATTACATAATTCAACACTTGCAGGGAAATGATCAGGTAATGTAATATTATTTCTTTTTGCTAATGAAAATAAAAGTTCAGGTGACAGAGTACCTTCAACATGAACATGATGTTCACATTTTGGTAATTCATGTAAAAATTTATGTTTATGTTCAGATATATTACAAGACATTATTAATGATATTGATATCTATTATTTATATTATATAGCAAAACAAACAAGAGTTAAGAAGATCATAGATTAAAAGAAAAGAAAAGAGAAGCAATGAAAATTCATCAAGAAAAAAATGTATCCATGGGAATATAAGGGTAAAAAAATATTTTTTTTTCTTTTTCTCCCAGAGATAACAAAACAAAAACATCAAACGTTTCTTATCAACGGATATGCACATGTGTGAATGTTTTCAGTGTTTTCAGATTCTTTCAGGTTTCTGATCTTGTTTCTCTTATTCGTATAGTTATTAGTGTTAGTATTGTATAATTGAGTAAGTACTTTTAAGCTTATATATCATGTGAAACAATGAACCCTTAAATCAAGCGAAAAATCGATGAACTAAGGGACTTTTCTCCCCGCGGTTAGCACTTATTGTAAAGATCGGAAGCTAACAATGCAGCTCCGACGTGGTCCGTAAACATGAATAGAATACCCAATACTGGTATACTTTCAAGCCAAACACAAACCATACCAAATTTAAACAATTCACCCTCTGCATCTTTCCCTTTATAAACAATTTGACGTGGTCTCTGTCTTGTTAATTGCATCATTCTTTGTTGACTTTGTTTACCAATATTAACTGCATTATTATAATGAAATGCTAAAGTACCAATAATTGGTATTGTTGCAATTATAATTGAATAAAGTATTTTTGTGACAGTTATAGTAATTGAAATTGGATTTATATCCATTACTTGTGCAACAATTGTTTGAGGAACTAATCTTTTCAATTTACCTGGTATAACAACTCTATCAAGTCCATTTAAACATAAAGTTGTATCGAAAACTTTATTCAATTTCCCCTTAATTAAATAATTTTTGAAAATTTGATTATTAACACAACTACATTGTTGGAAAGTTGTAAAAATTGCAATTTGAATACCTAATGGACCATACATTAATACATTGATGATTAAATTTAATGGGAATATTGCACCAAATAAAATTGTATAAACATAACAATGTAGTAAACCATATGGAATAATTACAGATAGGAAAATTGGTAAGAATTGATCATAATTTGACCAAAAGAAGTAAAATCCCTTGAAAGGATAGAGATAAGATTGATCTGTTAAGGAGAATATTTGAGTTGCTACAATGAATGGTCTTGAAATTTCCATTATAATACGTTGTTGAACGGCAATTTGCCAGTCAATATGTAATGCAGTGGACATATCTTTGACCAGAAGAAGTAGATGAAAAGAGATACAGCTACAATAATGAAAAGATGATACAATTAGATGAGCCGTGAACAAAATTTGAAATAATTGAAAATATTGCCCCTTTTTTTCTTTATGATAGTAAAATTTGAATTTAAATGATTAGAAGAGATGATATAGATACAAATTGTTATTTATGATTTATATTAATATTAATAAGTCTATTGTGATTTATTTATTTATTTTATGTAAATGCATTTAATCGAATAAACCGAAACCCATATCATCATCGGATTCTTCAGCTTCTTCAACAACTTCTTCAGCTGCAGCTTCTTCAGAAGCACCTGCAGCAGCACCAGATGAAGCAGCACCTGCACCACCAACTGGAGCAGCAGAAATCTTTTCATTACCTTCAGCAATTAATTCTTCAACTGATTTACCTTCTAATTCAGAGATTAATTTATCTAATTTTTCAGATTCAACTTCAATACCAACGGATGAAAGAACTGATGAGACATCATCAGCAGTTGGTGCGGTTTTACCGGAGTTGACTAAAAGTAAGTAAGCAGCAAGATACTTCATTATTTATGTATGACGATTGAAACAAAATTAAAAGAGATTACGATAATTTCAACACCAAATTCAAATAAAATTTCAGTAAAGTATTAGTAAAATATTCCATTATAGTATTATATCATCAACTATAGTAAACCTTTCCAACTGAACGACGTTATTCTCACTCAGTATGAAAAATATTGGAAAAATATGGAAAAATTATGCACAACTAGAGGTTTGAGGGTGTAAGGTATAGTGACCGGCATCAGAGATCTTACTATGAGGTGTGAGGGTCTTTACTTAAATTTTGTGCGTCCTATTACCACATTGGGCAATCCTAGAAATTATTATAGAAATTTAAAAAAAATTTCAACAGAGCGAATGTGTCTCCCCCCTGCTCTCCCGCCCAGTGCTTTCCCCACTAGCTACTTCCCAGTAAGCGCTGAAGGTGAAAATAATTTTTCTATTGACTGTTGAAGGATATACCCTATTAAGAATTTAATATTAGTGATAATTTATCATTAATTTGTTGAAATTATTTTGAAATTATTTCATATTTTTTAAAAGACTAAGACTTACTTTCAATAGATCAACTAACAATCATGTCTACCAGTATGTACCACATATATCACATATACAAAACAATTAAACTGATAATGAAATGCTGTCTGAAAAATTGAATATACTCTATGAAATTATTGAATGTTTTACAATCAATATATAAGCACCAATTATTGAAACAAATTCACAAGATACTTTTTTTCACATGAAATATGAAATATAAATCATACCATATATAATGTCATAATACCACGTTGAATTATTTAAGATCATATAACGTTTATAATATTATTGAAGACAGCATTTTACATCTGAAAAATATTTTACAAGGAATCTAATACTAACATAATAACTCCCCTATCACTATTTTTTTATTACAGCTGAACAAAGAAAGAAGAGATCCTTCAAGTCATTCACATTCAAGGGTGTTGAACTCGAACAATTATTAGAATTATCAACTGAAGACTTTGCAAAATTATGTGATGCTAGAGTTAGAAGAAGATTCTCAAGAGGTTTAGGTTCAAACACTATGCACTTAATCAAAAAATTAAGAGCTGCAAAATTAAATGCTCCAGCAAATGAAAAACCAGCTGTTGTTAAAACTCATTTAAGAAATATGATTGTTGTTCCAGAAATGATTGGTTCAGTTATTGGTATTTACAACGGTAAAGTTTTCAACACTGTTGAAATTAAAGCTGAAATGGTTGGTCATTACTTAGGTGAATTCTCTATTACTTATAACCCAGTTCAACATGGTAAGGCTTCTGCTGGTTCTAAATTAAGATTATACTAATCATGCTTTTTATTAAATAAAAATTATATTGTTTTGTATTGTATAAATCTTATCCATCTATCTTTTTAAATTAAAAGAAAAAAATTAATATTAAGTTAACATACGGTATTTTTTTAGGGAGAATTAGTTTTTACAATTTATTAGATTACTTATTATTATACATTATTATACTTTCTTTACTTTAATACCTAATTCCTTTAAATCAGAATCAATTTCATTTTCTGAACATCCACTTAAATTATTTAATGAACTTGGTATTATTTGTTTATAATTTATTAAACCTTGTAAAATACTTAATTCTTTGAAAACTGAATTTCTTTGATGTGTTAAAATTGGTACATATTGATTAATATTAAATTCATTAATTGATTGATTAAATTGATAATAATCAGGTAAATTTAATGTTTCCATATCCATCATTCTTCTCTCTTTATTAATATCATACCAATCAGTTGTAATTTTAACAATTTCATTTCTCTTTAAATCTTGTCGAAGTTTTAAAAATTGTTGATGTAATGAAACTCTACTTGCTCTAGTTTGATTATCTAAACATTTTAATTTATATTTTTGTAAATTCATTAATCTCTCAGTTTTCTTCTTAAAATCTTCATCAACCATTTTCATATAATCAATTAAATCAGGATGTTGATTATTTTCACATAATTTTAATTCAAATTCAAGTTTTGTTAATTGAGTCTCATATAATTTATCCTTCAATTTTGCAAATTTAATTTCTATGTTCTTCAATCCATTCATTGCATTATTTCTTTGTTCTTCCTTTTCTTTCTCATCAATTTCAACATCTGTATCCCTTCCTCCCTCATCATTGGATTCTCCTTCTCCATTACTCTTTTTTTCTGTTTTAACTTCTTTATTATCTTGATCTGCATCATCACCAGCATGATGTATGCCTGTCTCATCATCTTTTTCCACTTTATTTTCTCTATCCTCTTCTTCCTTAGTTTCATCTTCATCATCACCTTCATCATCCTCACCTTCTGCATCATTATCATCATTTGTTGCATTTATTTCAACAGCTGTATTATCTTTATCAGTTATCGCATAGTCATCATTAAGATCATTATCCTTATCATTAGTATTAGTATTGTCATCACTTGCTACTTTTTGTTTTTTATTTACATGTTGCTCATCATCATCATCATCATCATCATCATTATTATTATTATTATTATTATCATCATTATTATTATCACCATCAGTATTATGATGATTACTATCGTTTAGTTTCTTTAAAGTAGGACTTGATACTGTTACATTTAATGATCTTTTACCATTTGACATAATCTCTAATTGACTATCACGATCATCAATTCCTTCCATTTTATCAGTTTCAGCATCACTAGATGGTGGTTCCTTATTCTCTCTTCTAGTAAATGGCATTGTATTGTATTCTAAAGTGAACTTAATATCAAACAGTAAATAATCATCAATCAATAGAATTAATTTAATCAGTTGTGAAAACTGCCATGTTATAAAATTTAAAACAATAGAAAAAAAAAATTTATGATTACGTAAGTATATATGAAAACCTCTCTATAGAAAAATAAAATCATTTCTTTGGTTTATTACTACCACCTCTTGGTTTGCTACCATTTGGTTTATTACCTTCTTTGTTATTATTAACTGTCTTACCCTTTCCACCAGGTTTAGCAGCTGCCTCTGCTTCAAGTTTTTCACGGAATGCTTTACTTCTACTTGTAATTTTTGAATCTTTCTCTCTTCTCTCTTTACGACCTCCATGTCTCTTCTTATCAACTTTACCACCTTTACCAATTGGTGTTTTACCCTTAGTTGCACGTTCACCTTCAACAACTAATTTACCCAAGGTTCTACGATCAGTTTTACCTAATTGTTTTGCCCTTCCAACAACTGTTTTTTGTTTATCATTTAATTTAGAAAATTTTGAACGCATTGTTTCATTATTACGCATTGTCTTTTTACATCTAGTTATTCTTAATGTTCTCTTATTATTCATTTTTTTATCATCTAATAATAATGCTTTTGTAACATAATTTGAATCAATAAATTGAACAATTGCAAATCCTTTACCATATGAAGTTTTAGAATCTCTAATTATACGAACATTATCAATAACATTTTTTAAACCTGTATCTCTTTCACTATTTGAAATACATTTTTTATTAAAATATTTCCATAAAGTTTCTTCCTTTTCTTGAAAATCTAAATTACCAACAAAAATTGATAATTTATTATCCTTTTTAGTTGGATGAGTTAAATGATCAACTCTAAGATGATGATCTTTATAAACTTGTCCATTTAATTTTAATGCTTTAAGTGAATCTTCCTTATTCTTGAAAACAACATAACTATTCATAACATTCTCTAAATCAACTTCTTTACTTATAAATGCAACTTTACGTGGTGCAGTGGTTGTTGAATGAATTGATCTAAATCGTATAGAATCAATTAAACTTGTATGTTCTGGACAATTGAGAAACTTATTAATGAATAGCTTAAAATCTTTTGTTTCTCTCTTATTTGACATAATTATAGCTGGAACATTACCAATGAAAATTGTACGTTCTGCTTTTTCAAATTCTTTATCCTTTAAATCAAGAATCTTTGCTGCACTACCAGCTTTTGAATCAGTAGTTTCACCCTCTGTTATAGTTTCTGCATCAATATCCATTTCAGCATCTTCAGTTTTTTCATCTGATTTATCATCTTTTTCTTCTTCATCTTCATCTTCGTCTTCTTCTTCACTTTCCTCCTCATCATCATCAGCTAATTTAGACATATACTTACTTTCTAAATCTGGATTTTCTTCCTTTTCTTCATCGGAATCAACATCCATTGCATCACCATCAACTGGTTCAACATCATCATTTCCTTCTTCAGCTTCTACTTCTTCTTCAACAGGTGCATTTTTTTCCTGTCTTCTCTTTTCCTTTCTCTCTTTTTTCTTCAATTGAACAATAGTTCTTGTCTTTTCAGCAACTATCTTTTCATTATCAATGACACTAGGCTTAGCAAATAATCCAGACATCTTTCCCTGTCCTCTGTAAAAGAACCTTTTATACTACTTAAACATTATTATAAGAAATTTGAAAAAAAAAATTTTATCTTGTTTCCCATTTAGGAAAGTTAAAAAAAATTAGTATGCAAAACAGACCGTCCCATCGACGCGCACTTTTTTTTTGCCACATTTCTTATCTTAAAGTGAGATATACTAGGGGAGATTGACAGACTTATTACTGAGTGACAGTGGCTCATTATCTTTTTTTAACTTTTTTATACTTTACTGGTTTCTTCATTGAACTTATTAGAGGGCAAATGGGACAATCTGCCTCAAAACAACTCAACAACAACAATAAAAAACCAACTTATGTCTCTGCATTACCTTCAAATGATGCAGATGATGAATTAATCTACAAATTACAATCTTTACTTAATGTTGATGATAATGATAGTGACGATGATGATGATGATGATAATAAGATCCCTAAATCTCCATTAAATATTCATAATTTAGCAGAATGGAAGGAGAATATTTTAGCTGATCCTACCAAGAAATTAGCAATGAATTGTATGACAGGAAATGATATTGATAAAATCATTGCAAATACCGAAAAGCAAAATTCAAATAATATCGATTTATTTAATTATAATGTTAAATTTGAAGGTCATCCAATTACAAATCAAAAATCTTCAGGTAGATGTTGGTTATTTGCTTCAACTAATGTTTTCAAAGAATTTATGAAATCAAAATATAATTTAGAAGATTTCGAATTCTCACAAAATTATTTATACTTCTATGATAAATTAGAGAATTGTAATTGGTTTTTAAATAGAATTTTAGAAAGTTATGAAGATGAAATTGATTCAAGATATATTCAATTTTTATTTCAATTACCTCAAAATGATGGTGGTCAATGGGATATGATTGTTAATTTAGTCAATAATTATGGTTTAGTTCCAAAATCAATTTATCCAGATTCTGCATCTTCCATCAATTCATCAAGATTAAATTATTTTATTAATAATAAGTTAAGAGAATTTGCAATTGTTTTAAGAAATTTAAAAAAAGAGGAAAATTCAAATTCAGAGAAAATTGATTCAAAATCTTCAAATATTGAAACTGTTAAAAAAAATATGTTAAAGGAGATTCATACAATTTTAAGTTTAACATTAGGTATACCACCTGATCCAAATGATTCAATTGTTTGGGAATATAAGGATAAATTCGGTAATTATCATAAAATTGATTCAACTCCTTTACATTTTTATAACAATGTTTTAAATTTTAAAGCAAATGAACATTTTTCATTAATTAATGATCCAAGAAATTTAGAAGGTTTATATACTGTTGATAAATTAGGTAATATTGAAAATGGTAAACCAATCGAATATGTTAATACATCAATTGATAATTTAAAGGAAGCTGCAATTGAAATGATTAAATCAAATATACCAGTTTTCTTTGGTTCAGATGTTGGAAAATTTGAGGATACTCAAATTGGTTTATTAGATGTTGAATCATGGGATTATAATTTAGGTTTTGGTATTGATATGAAATTAACTAAAAAACAAAGATTATTAACAGGTTCATCACAAATGACTCATGCAATGGTTTTAACTGGTGTTCATTTAATTGATGGTAAACCAATTAGATGGAAAGTTGAAAATTCTTGGGGTGAATATGGTAATCATAAAGGTTATTTTATAATGTCAGATAAATGGTTTGATGAATATGTTTTCCAAATTGTTACAAATGAAACTTTTACAAAGAAAAAATTAGTTGATATTTGGAAATCAAAGGAATATAAAGTTTTACCATATTATGATCCAATGGGTGCATTAGCTTAGATAGATGGTATCATTTTTCATTTTTCATTCTCTATATATCCATTATCATTATTTTTCATTCTCTATATATCCATTATCATTATTTTTCATTCTCTATATATCCATTATCATTATTTTTCATTCTCTATATATCCATTATCATTATTTTTCATTATTAAATATCGTTACACATTAATTAATTGAATTTAGAAACTCCTTTCTTTTTACCTCCGTATAACTTTTTTTAGCACTCCCCTTTTAGTATATTTAACACCATCTGAACCTATTTTAACACCTTTACCAACAATATCATTAACAACTGGTATTGCACCATTAACATGATAAAGAGGATTTTGAAATTCTTCATTAAATGTATGCTTATGTTTATGTTTACCCTTAATTTTATGTTTATTCTTATGTTTATGTTTATTTCTATTAATTTGTCTATTATCATAATCATTTGATAAACTCCAATCAACTCCAATTGTTTCCCAAACTGATGCAGTTATATATTTTGGCATTTTACGTCCATATAAACATTGATCAATCATCCACATACCAACAATAAATTCTTCACATGTTAATGTACCATCATCAAATAATTCACGATCAGTTTCAAAAAAATCATAACTAAATGTTATCTCATTTGAAGGTTTTGGTTTCTTAATTTCATTGGTTTCTGTTGTTGGAACTCGTAAAATATTACTATGATTGTGTTCCTCAGCTATGTTAGATTCGTTATTATCTTTATTATCTTCATCACTACCAGTATCACTTCCAATATCACTATGACTATCACTATCACTATCACTATCGCTTTCATTTTCATTTTCACTTTGATCTTGTATTTCTGTTTCATCTTCATTTTCAATTTGGTTCCCACCATCATCTTCGACAACATTCTCAGTTGATCCATTACGTGAAATTGATGGTATAATAATTTCCTTTGTTAACCATTCAATATTACCACTATTAACATATTTAATCCATTTTCTTTTCCTATCATCTAAAACTAAACTCCAAATTTTCATTAATGTTGTCATATCTAATTTAGATCTTAACCAAATTTCTCTTACAACAATTCCATGAATTCTTTCGTTTTTATTACTATACGTATTAACAAAATCAGATAAAACTAAATCTTTATCTTCTTTATTTTCTTTATCATTTTGTTTAAATAATCTAATATCTAAATCAATGTATAAGTTTTTATTTGCAGCAAAAACACCTTCATATCTTTTCCTTTCATCTGATGTAATTATATTTAAATTACCACGATCATGATTTTTCCAAGGTTTATCTTCATTGAATTCATGCTTACTTTTAATAACTCTACCAAATCCATTTCTTTTTTCATTATTTCTTAAAGTTGTTTTGAAGACTAATTGTTGAGAGGGTATAGTTTGTTGGTATATATTAGTATTACTATTATTTGGATAATTGGTAATGGAATGAGAGTGAGAATGAGAATGTAAATTAGTATTAGAGTCATAGATTGAATGATTATCAATATATGAAGGTGCAGTTGAAGGTGGAATTGAATCATTAATTGAATCACTTAAATTCATTTGATTGACATATTGAGGTAACATTGAAGTTGAATTGGAATATTGATGATTATAATTTCTACGTTCACGTTCACGTTCCTCTCTAATATTCTTTGGTGTAAAGAAATTCGTCAGTTTCTGTGATGCTGATGTTGGTGCTTTATTAGTTATCATTGAATGAGAATCAAAATTATGATGTTGTTGTAAATTAGGGCTTGTTTCTATGTTTATTGAGATATTAGAATTTACATTCATATTGCTGATACCTAAATTATCATAATTTTGATTAATATTGCTATTATTATTAATACTGTTATTACTATCAACTGATATTTCAGAATAATCAGTAGTTGTAGATAATGTTCTAGGTGGAGGTGGGGGTTTCCGTACTGATCTATTTATTCTTAATTGATTTAAATTCCCACCATCTGCTAATGTATTAAAATTATCATTTAATGAAGAATTTTTATAATTTGTTAATTGATTTGGATTTGAATTATTAACTTTAACTAATTTTGGTGATGAATTATATGAAACAAATGATGAAGGATTATTTTTTGCAATTGAAGCAGCAGCAGCTAAAGCAGTTGATGAAGATGAATTATTTATATCATTCCATACTGTACTACCAGATTGTGAGTCAGACAATTGTCTATTAAGTATATTAGTATTAGTACTCGTATTGATATTTATATTAGTACTACTGCTATTATTAGTAACATGCTCATCGGAATCATGTCGTTTGGGTATTCTTGGTGATTTAGGAGTTCTTAATGATGTCAAATATTTAGGTTCATGTGATAAAATTGATGAATTGTCTATATATTCATTGTTAATAACAGGTCTTCTTTTATAATCACGTTGTTTAATTGTTCCCTGCATCGTTTTGCCTGTACTATTTACACTATTTGATGAATTATGAGCAGAAGCAGAAGCGGCAGCCGCCTGGGCCGCCAACAGAGCGGACGATGAAGGTTTCATCATTGAGGACGTTACACCTCCTTCATTAGTCATTGTAATTGAGCCAATTGCAGATATACACTTCACCAGAAGATATATGTGTAGACTCCTTCCCTGTTAACTTAAGATGTCCAAGCCATCTTGAAATAAAATCATGTAATCAACTTATTGCTACAAAAATTGGTGCACTGATTGAGAGATGAAAAAAAAAATTTCTTTTTTCTTTTTTCTTATGTAAGATAGCAAGTATTTACATGAAATTTTGATGTTTTTATTTAGACTGGTTGAAAAGTTTTTTTTTAATTTGATTTTGGTTTTGATTTTTATTTTCATTGAATTGAATTGTTACTTCATTTCAGTAGATATCACATAGTAATGACCGAGGAAGTAAAGAAAGAGTTTTATGCAACTGATAAAAAATCACTGGCATTCAGTGAACAACATTATTTTTCATCATATGATCATTTCGGTATTCATGAAGAAATGTTAAAAGATCGTGTTAGAACTTTATCATATAGAAATGCAATTATGAAGAATAAACATTTATTTAAGGATAAGATTGTTCTTGATGTTGGTTGTGGTACAGGTGTTTTAAGTATGTTTGCAGCTCAAGCAGGTGCAAAACATGTTTTAGCTGTTGATATGTCAAATATTATTGAAATGGCACAAAAAGTTATTGATCTTAATGGTTTTAGTGATAAAATTACATTATTTAGAGGTAAATTAGAGGATGTTAAATTACCTTATGATAAAGTTGATATAATTATTAGTGAATGGATGGGTTATTTCTTATTATATGAATCAATGTTAGATACAGTTTTAATTGCAAGAGATTTATATTTAAAGGAAGGTGGTTTAATATTCCCTGATAAGGCAAGTATTCATGTCGCAATGATTGAAGATGAAGAATATAAAAATGATAAAATTCATTTTTGGGAAGATTCAATGCAATTATATGGTTTTGATTATTCACCATTTGTTAAAATTGCAATGTCAGAACCTTTAGTTGATATTGTTGATAATGGTTCAGTTGTTACAAGTCATAATAAAGTTATTGAATTTGATCTTAATACTGTTAAAATCGAGGATTTAGCTTTCCATAAAGAATTCAAATTAAAAGCAACTAGAGATGATAAAATTCATGCATTATTAGCATGGTTTGATATTGATTTTCCATCTGATACAAAGGAAAATATTGTTACTTTTTCAACTGGTGCTCATGCAACTTATACTCATTGGAAACAAACTGTTTTCTATCTTGATCAAGTTTTAGATGTTAAAAAAGGTGAAGAAATTACAGGTTCAATTGCTTCAAGACCAAATGAATTTAATAATAGAGAATTAGATATTGAACTTGATTGGGATTTCAAAGCAAGTGGTGAAGATGATTCACGTAAACAATCTGGTAAATATAATTATTTCTTACGTTAAATATCAAAATCATCTGTGTAATCTTTATAAATTATTTTCTAATAGAAATATAGAACAGAAAGTTAAAAACAAAAAGTTAACTTTGAAATGAAGAACGTGTGTGGATGACTTAAAATTAAATTAAGTTTTTAATTCGTTCATCAAAACTTTATGAAACTTTAAAATAATCTGTAAACACATTGATCGATCCTCTAATAGCACTAATAGCAAGTTACACATTCAAAAAGTTTAATTAATAGCAAAGAAAATAAACAAATTGGTCATGATAATAACCTCTATCGTAGCTGAATCACTCTACCACAATAAAGATCTTCTATCATTATAAACACCGCGATTTCGGAGATACTTCTATTAACATATCAATTTTGAACCTATTTTGACTTTTATTGTTTAGACATAGTATTCTGTTTCTTCTTCTCTGTATATAGTTTCTTAATGCATTGTATTCTGTTATCTTAAACAATAGAGACAACTATTAAATGATGGAATCTCAACCCCAATCTCAAGATATATTCTCTATCGATGATGATTTTAATTCTTTGTATATTAACCGTAAGATTAAACCGCTTTACAAATACATTATGGCATCCTTAATAATTTCAATTGTTTCTATAACATTATTGTTTTTTTTCAAATTATCAACAGGGTCTGAAGTATTAAATAAAAATTATCATAATTATGATATCAATGAAAAAATTACTGTTGATGATCAATATTCAATTGTCAATTTAGAAAAACTTTTCTATACTAATAAAGGAATAACTCATGATGTATTCGTTAAAAAAATTCATTCACATAATGATTATTGGAGAGATACACCATTATTAGATGCAATTTCATTAGGTGTTCAATCAGTTGAAGCAGATGTTTGGTATTTTCCTGAAAATAATGATGAAACAGTTTATGTTGGACATTCAATGAAATCTTTGAAAAAAGATGTTACATTAGATTCATTATATATTAATCCATTAAATGCGATACTTAAAGGTGCAAATAATAAACAAGATGATTCAGCTAATATTATAATCAAAGATAATGATGATATAAATGGAGTTTTCGATACTGATCATGAAACAACATTATATTTATTTATTGATTTCAAAACTGATGGTAATCAATTATTTGATAAAATTCATTCAAAATTTGAAAATTTTAAAAATAAAAAATGGTTAAGTTATTATAATACAACAAGTGATGAATTTAAATGGGGACCAATTACGATTATTGGTACAGGTAATACACCATTGGATAAAGTTAAAAATCAAGGTGAGATTAGGTATATTTTCTTTGATGGTCCATTGAATAAGTTAAAGGAGGTAAGTAATGATGAAATTAATTATAAGGTTAGTCCAATTGTATCATCATCTTTAAGAATGTTAGTACAACAATGGGAAATTACTGATTTATTAAATGATGATCAGGTTAGAAATATTAAAGAATTAGTCAATATTGCTCATGAAGGTAATATGAAGACTAGAATTTGGGATACTCCGTGGTGGCCAGTTAATTTGAAAAGGGGTATTTGGAAACAAATTATTAACGAAATTAAATCAGATTATTTGAATGTTGATGATTTAAGCGAGGGTGTAGAGTTTAAGTGGTGATGAATAAAATATCATAATATTATGATGATAAGCAAACATGCTAGGAAAGTGCATAAATCCGGAAAGTTTAAAAAAGGTTTTGATGAAAGTTTAAGTTAAAATAGTGCTATTATTTGAGTTTTTCTTCAATTATTTAGTTAATTAATATATATGATGTATACCTTCGTATTGTTAAATCAATCATAACCACTCCCCACATCGTCTGATTGTGTTATATATTATATATGATCATGATTGTAATAATGAATATTGTTGATAAACTTTTCGGAGTCAGAACACATTATACCCCATAACACTACCCTTATTGAACAACTTATTAATTATTAATTATGAATTATTAATTTGATATACCTATCACTTCAATCAGCATATACTCTTAATATACCTAATTCAGTAGTGATATTAATAAACCTAGCAATTAATCCCATTACTTAAACAACCCGAAATAATTCCGGTGTTAAGGGTGTCCCTATATGGTCAATACTAAATTAACCGAATACCAAGTAAATAGCACTATTAGTAGTATAAATTTTAACCCTCACTGAGTGAGTGTCAACACCGCAAATCCCGAGTTAGTTTACTTTAATTAAGTGGGAAAATTCATCGGAGTTGTAAATTATTCGCACTATTTTTTAGTGTTATTACTATTACCGGTTATTCCGATGGGGCTATTATTATTTTTATTATTATTATTATCATTATGATTAATAATATTAGTAGTTAATGCAGAACGAGTTACTTTTACGAGGTTTATACTGGGGGATATTGAATGAATGAGTTGTATATAGGTGGATATAACTTATTCCGACTTTGTAAATTATCATAACATTATTTTATAGCAATGGGTTTTAAAATTTTAAGCGATATTATTGATAATTATATAGGGTAACATAGTAATAACAAAAAAAGATTGAAAAATTAGAGAGAAGATTAGGGAAGGCCAAGAAGTGAATGTGAAAAGTAATTGTAAATGAAAATTATTAAAATGCAAACCAGCAATTTGTGAAAAGTTTTTGATTTAGTATGTTCCAAGTACTATGGTCAAAAAAAAATTTCGTAAATTGGTGGCTGGTGTTGATAATTTTTTTTTTGTAGATTGCATTAGAAAAATGATTGATAATGGTAATTGAAATTGCGAATTTTTATTGTAATAACTATACTAACATATCATATATGATTGTTTTATTAACATTCATTCGTTGGTTGTTACATTTGGTAGAATAGATAACTGTTCCAAGGTTAACTAATTGAAATAATTGTAATTGAAATAAATGAATGAATGAAAATAAAAATAGAATGAAACATAATGATAATAGTAATAGTAATTAATAATAAATCAAAAATGGAATTGTAATTGGTATGAAATAAAATAAAATGAAATATTTGATGAGTAGTAATAGCAATAAACTGAATTTGTGAAAAAAAAGATAGAAAAATATGAATTGTCAATTTGAAGAAAAAAGAATAACGATTGTGAAGATTTAAATCATGAAATTATGGTAAATCATTGTAAAATTTAAAATGAATAAATGTTGAATTTAAACACCCTTTAAAGTTGCACGATCTTTTGGTTCAAGAACATTTAATCTATAGTAATAACTTAAATCACCTTGAAGATCAACATTACCACTTGGTAAATAATCACAAACAATATAATAACCATATGTTGCACCACAATTTTTATAACCACAACCAACTTGAGTTGTATCTTTCCAAACTAATTGAGTGAAATGGCCAGTTTTTGCATCAAATTTTGGATCGTTATAATTATACAAGGTAATTTCATTAAACCATGCATCAACTGCACCAGCCTTTTCAAAATTATAACCATAAGCTAAATTTTCACCTAACCAATCACCATTTGGTAATTGGAAATTATTATGTCTTAAAACACCATCACATGCATAATCATCTGCAGATTTTTGAACAAGTGCTGCAATATCATCACTCCAAGTTAATGGTCCAGTATCTTTCATTAAATTTCTAAGTTCATTATGTCTAGCTAAATAAACATCTTTAAATGAAAATGCAGTTGAAGTTGCAGTTGCAGTTGATAAAGTTGCACTAGTTGATGAAGTTGATGAAGTGGATGAAGTTGATGAAGATGTAGTTTTAGTAGTTTGTTGTTCAACTGCAGTTTCTTCAGTTTTAGTTTCTGTAGTTTCAGCTGATGAAGAAGAAGAAGAAGAAGATAATGATGATGTAGTAATTGGAGTTGAACTTGCAGTAGAAGTTGTTGAACTTACTGAAGTAATTGCACCAACAAGTGGAAGTTTAGTAATTGAGTATTCAGTTGTTGTCTTTGTAGTTGCACAATCATCAATTGAAGATTGAATACTTGCAGCATTAACAGCTGAAATTGATAAAATAACGGAAGAGAGAAGAGAATTTGAAAACTTCATTTTGTCAATTAGTATTATTAGAATGGGTATCCCCGTAAAGTATATTGAGGATTGAGTGTTATTCAAAAGAACAAAATATAAATCAAAAATAAAAAAGATTAAAATAGATATAGAATATTCTGTATAGAAAAGATAAATGAAAATGTGGAATTACTTCACCCTATATAAGAGAGACATGATAAATTATGACATGTTGTTGATAATGTTGTTAAATATTAAACCATTATTGAATTGATCACTTCCAATTTATCAGCACATTGATATAATCCTTAGAAAATACCAGATAATAGTTTTAATATGCGATCCAGCACAGAGCAACCTGCCCATAAATGAACAACAGAAAATAGAGTTTATTCTATTTAGCGCTAATTGCTTTTCACACACGAATTTAGCACTGTAAACAATAGTGAATAATAATAAATAATAATAAATAATTATAAACAATAGGAAAGCTTCTTTTCGAGCTTTTCATAGCTCTCTTTTACCCACCTTAATATTATTAACAATTTGTTTCAATTTGTTTCAATTTTTTTAAACTTTTTCAAACTTTTCACAATTTTAATTAAACTTTCTCATAATGAGCTATAAATCCGGTGTTTTGACATTAGTGCAAATCTTTTTCAAATCTTGAATTTTATTTGTTTAATTTGTATTATCTTTATTGTCCATTTATGACGGACCAATTGTTTTTGTTTACTATGGTTTTTATTGAAAACCTTCGGGAAAATCATATGAGTTTCTATTTTCTGATGAACAAACACAAATTACTTAGATATAGGCTGCTAATAATATCAATTTGAATATCATGATTAAGTTTTCAACTTGGAATCATGTACACACATGTATTAACGATGCAATTTAGATAGCCTGGGGTATCTTCTCGGGGATAAACTTCTCAATATATTGTGATAGATCTATTAATATTTAGAAAGAATTTTAAACATGTATGTTTTGAATTCCGAAGATTTGATGATTGTCACGAATCCACAAAGCATCATCACAGGATTCGAACGAATACCACAAGTTTCACATGAGAGACTACTAACTAGTCAAAAATCGGATGAGTTCAATAACATAATATAATGTGAATTTTTTTTTATTTATGGAAGAAGTCAATTAATTAGACTTCAATTATCTTCGATGAGAGTGATATACGGATTTATCGATTAAATTATCTTAGTTTTGAACCCTTAAAATATCCAAACATAAAATTTCCCATGTACCAAATTAATAAACAACCTAATAAATAAATTTTGTTCATCCCACCAATATTATTCAATGTATTATTTAATACTCTACTAATAACATGAAATATTAATTCACTATAAATCATACTCTTATATTGATTACTTTGTCCATTATTAAAGCATATCTCCCATTCTAGACATTCTTCCTTTAATGCAGGTAATTGACCATATTCTGAACATTTATTCAAAGTATATTCTCGGAAACATTGATCTTTTTGAAGCTCTAATCTAACATTTAATTTATCATATTCAATCCGAAAATCTTCTCTTATTGTTTGCAATACATGATATCCAATAATTAATATAATAGAATAATTAATACTTTTCTTCAATTGTTCAAATATAGTTAAATTGTTCCCATATGATACTTCACTTTTAATTTCATCTTTATTATACTCATCATTATCATCATATTCATTATTATTATGTCCATTACTTGTAATCATTTGATAATTTGAACCATTACACCTCCTAGTTATACCATCACCAGTATTAATATTGTAAAAATGATTATGAATAATAATATTTCTATCATCAAACTTCTTTAAATCTTCATTTCGTATTATATCTTTAACTTCATTTGATTTACCATTAATTACTTGACTTAACGCGTACCCTTGTGATTCTGGAGATAAAATATCACCAAGACTGAATTTATTATTTTGTTCATTCTTTTTGTTATCTTCCTGCTTTTGAATTTCAACATGAACATGACCGTTACTGTCTATATCATGTATACTGTGAGTGTCATATTGATTATGAGTGGGTATAATTTCTTCTTCAGTGTAATCTCTCATACTAATATCATCATCTTCTTCTTCATTGTCTATAGTTATTGCTGTTTTACTGTTCGTATCTAATGACAGCTTATACGTTATATCACTAATAAGTTCATCATCTATTATGTAATTGCTCATTGATTGTCCAAGAATTTATCTAAAGAAAAGGATTGATTCAGTGTTTAAAATAACAAGCTGTACAAAATTTAATTATTTTTTTTTTGCCATTGCATTACGTAAGTAGATTGATTACCCTTTTAAGAAATCTAAAAAAAATTTCATGTTAATTTTTTTTCTTTGAATTTTGATAAAGGAATTTTTAAGTTGATTAAAGAGTATTTCTTATTGTAAACTGATATCAAACAATGGGTTCTAGTAGAAAGAAAAAGGAGAAGAAGAAGGATTTTGTTAAACCAAAATTAAAGGTTGGTAAAACACTTGCTAAAAATGCCAATCATACATCAACTGAATTTAAAGCAAAAAAAATTAATGTTTCATCATCAATTAAACATTTAATAACAACTAAAAACGATTCTTCAATTGAATATATTAAGAAACTTTCAGTTTTAAAAAAAACAACAACTAATTTAATTTCAAGAAAGGAAATTTTAGCTGAATTTTTAACAATTTTACAAAAAGATCCAATGCAAGAAACTCATAAAGTACCATTAGATGAATTAATTAAAGTTATAAGAATTTTATTCTTAGATCAATCAAAGAAAATACGTACTGATGCAAGAGAAATTTTATCACAATTAATTAAACATCATAATAATCTAATTGTTTTGAATCATGATTCATTAATGTTATTCATTTTCAGTGCAATGACACATTTAAAACCAACAATTAGACAAGATTCAATTTTTACATTAAGAGAAATTTTAAATGGTGGTGAAAGATTACGTAGTTTAACTATATCAAATCATTGGATACGTGTGTGGAAAAATATATTAGTTTTACTTAATTGGAAAAAAGAAAATAAATCATATGTTGATTCAAATGATTTTAAAGATTTTGATGGTATGAGATTACAACAATTAACATTTTTGAATGATTTCCTTAATTTTGGTTGTATTCAAGAAGAAACAAATGAAGAAGAAGATGAAAATAACTCAATAATTCAACAACATGATTTATTATCAACTTATATGATAAAACCAAATATGGGTATGTTATATCGTAATTTAAAACTTTCTGGTAATATAAGTATTATTCAAACTACAAATACCAATAATAATATAGCACCAACTGAAAAAAGTGAATTCGATGATGATAGTAATGATTTAGATAATACGATGTTATGTGAAGATGTTAATGATAGAATTAAAGTTTTCATTGATGGATTTTATGAATCTATTTATAATGGTTTAACAGACTTTACCAAAGTTGAAGATAAAAAATTAGTTTCATTAGCTGGTAATATTTTAAATAATATTGATAAAGTCAAGCTAAAGTATATTGAAATACAGGATTAGTTAATGTCTATATGATTGGTTTATAAATGTGTTTAGAAAAGAAATTATATTATTAGTTAGTAACAGGTTTAGAACTTGATTCTTCAGGTGGTGCATCTGAGTCACTATCTGAATCGGAACTTGAGTCTGAATCACTGCTGGAATCTGAGTCTGAATCACTATCAGAGGAGCTAGAGTCAGATAATAAGGTGTCTTTATAATCGACAAATTTTAAACCTTCAAAGTTTGATATACTCTCTGTTGTAATGTACAAAGTTGGAAACTCAATGACAGTTCTGTTCGCCAATGCATCACATAATATCAAATCGTGCGGAAATGTAACAAATCTATTATTTTCAATATCTTTGAAAAGAATAGTATATTCATTACCTTCAGTTATCCAATCTTTCGGTTTAAGTTCATCCAGTGTTGAGGATTCTAATGATTTATATCTAACATATTTTTGTAAAACTTTCATTTTATTATCAACCATTAACCATTCAACTGTCCAAAACCAATATTTTTGTTTCCTACCAGATTTATTCATCCTTCCCCTCTCCATTCCAAATGGAAGTTTTTTCACTCGTACATTCTGTAAAATGATTTCTTGTTTGTTATTCAATTTTTTCCTGTTATTGTTAATATTATTATTTGAATGAGTTGGTTTTAAAATTTTCAATTCCGTTTTCTGTCGTTTAGAAAGTTCTAGGTTTCTATTCATCTTTAATAAAAAATTATAATCTCTTTGAACATCATTTTGATCAATTTCATTCTTCTTAATGTAGGTATCTCTTGTTCCTGATGAAGCATCACTCATTCCGGAACATGATTTTTCAATTTTATGTTTTTTAAAACATGGCAATGAACATGTATGTAATTTACATCTCGGACATACATATTTATGTTCATTCTCTAAGCATATTTCACACTTCTGTTTCACCACTTCACTCATTCAATATTGGTATAATTGAGCAACCTAATGATCTAAATCAAAAGTTAACAGAAGTAAAACAAAATTTCCATGTTAAGAGAAAATATAGATTGAAAAAAAAAAATATTTTTCAAATTACGTAATATTTAAAAAATGAATCAACGCGTTGGCAACAGAAGTTGTCCTTTTGTGTGGATTTAAGTGTCAGTAGCTACCACGGGTTCTTTCTGGGGAGAATAAACAGTAGGCATGTCACTTTGGGCTGATAAATATAGACCTAGTACTTTGGAAAAACTTTCATATCATGATGAAGTTACTGAACAATTAACACAATTAGCAGATGCAGGTTCCAATTTCCCACATTTATTAGTTTATGGTCCATCAGGTGCAGGTAAAAAGACTAGAATTATGTCAATGTTACGTCGATTATATAATACAACATCAATTGATAATTTAAAAGTTGATGTCAAAACATTTACAACATCATCTAATCGTAAATTAGAATTTAATGTTATTTCAAGTCCATGTCATATTGAAATTACACCAAGTGATATGGGTAATAATGATAGAGTTGTTATTCAAGATTTACTTAAGGAAATTGGACAAACTGAGGCGCTTGATTTTTCAGGTTTATTTCATTTAGCTAAGAAAGGTACTGATGAAATTACAAATGATAATATACCACAAAAGAAGTTCAAAGTTGTTATAATTAACGAAAGTGAAAAATTAAGTAGAGATGCACAAGCTGCATTAAGAAGAACAATGGAAAAATTTAGTAGTACAATTAGATTAATTTTAATGTGTGATAGTACATCTAATATTATTGATCCAATTAAATCACGTACATTAGGTATTAGAATAGGATTACCAGATAATGAATCAATGAAACAAGTATTTGAAAATATACTAAGTAATGAAAATGACGCAAAGAAAATATTTCCAGAAGATTGGGATGATAGATGTATAGTTTATGATCATATTATTGAAGAATGTGATAATAATTTGAGATTAGGTATAATGATGTTAGAGGCAATGTATATGAATAATGATTCAATTACAGTTACTACACCTGTTATAAAACCTGATTGGATTTCAGTTATCGAAAGTTTAACAAAGGGTATAATAAAGGAACGTTCAGTTGCAAAATTAAGTCAATGTAGAACTATTTTATATGAATTACTTGCACATGCAATTCCTGGTAAATTAATACTTGAGAGAATGACATTTAATTTCATTAAAATGATTGATGATTATAGTTCAATAAAGAAAAGTGATGAAGTTAAGATTAGTATTGTCAATGCAGCATCACTATTTGATGAGAGATTAACACTTGGTAGTAAAGATATATTTCATTTAGAAGGTTTTATTACAAGAGTTATGGTTATTTTAGAAACTGATATCAGTAGTTATTAACATATTTTTATCTATGTACAGTAATTTTTAGATAACTAACTAATTAAACATATAATTATAAGAAAATCTATTTACGACCAGTGAATTTAGCATATTCATCAGTTTTTGATTTTAATAAATTAGCAAATTTTTTAGTTGGTTCTTCCTTAATTTTTTCAAGATAATTAATTTTTTCAGGTTGTTCAACATGACCAAAACCTGCTCTTATTGGTGTATCTTTATCAATAAATTCCCAAATACCAGGTAATTTTTCACAAGCTCTTCTAAGAGTATCCTTTGCAGCATGACGATGCATACCATCAACTTCAAAGGCAATTTTACCAGTTGGAACTCTTGCAGCCCAATGATCAAAAGGACCTTTACCCTTACCCATACGTGTTGCATTACCTTTAATACAAATTGCAATATTTGTACAAAGTCTTTTCCATAAAGTACCATTATGTTTTTTAACAAATCTAACAAGGACATTATCAGCTGCATGTAATTGAGCTGCAGTTATTCTTAAACCTTCACTCTTAAGACGTACACCATAAGTACCAAATTGTAATGTATTACCCTTAGTTGAACCACCAGTACGAACTGTAACTCTACCCTTTTGCTTTTTCATTAATTGTTTATATCTTGGAGCTAATTCATGACCAAATCTCTTTGCAGATGGTTGAGCAACTTTTTTCAATGAAGAAAAAGCTGTAGATGGTAAAAATATTTTCGATATAGAACTAAACATATTGGTCCTTGTATAGTTTATGAAATATAGGTAAAATTGACTCTTTACTTATTCTCCTCTAAGTTTTATAAAACTTAAATCGAGTTAAAGATTCATGTTGAGGAAGAGTGGAAAATTTATGAACTTTTAGTTATTCTCATAATGTGTACGGGTGTACTGTTTCATATTGGTCACGTGTCAGGATTTTTTCTGAGCAAAAGACGACGGCTGAGCCACTATTGACTTAATGTTACTTCTTATTAACACTATCTTCTTTTAGCAGTAGAAAGAGTTTGACCATTTTATGTGTGTTTTAGGCTTAGAGCTATAGAATTAATAGCTTACAACTGTTAGCATATTTATTTTACGCATCCTTAATACTCAATAGTATTCGTTTGATTGTGAAATTAAACTGCTGAGCCATTTAAAAGATGTTGCGTCGATGGGACTATCTAGAAATTTATCATTTTATAATAACATGAATGGATGCAATTAGATCAGTTTAACTGAATAATAGCAAATCTGGTATTTTAGGATTTATCCTTAGTTTCTTACTCAGCTTACAATCCAACTTACGGAAAATGTCTTTCACCTTTGTAAGTGTAAGGAAATCATTTATTCCAATAGGAAAATGTATTTCAAATCGTGCATTTTCAATTTCTCAAATTCAAAGACAATCACAAAAAGATTCACTTAATGTTTTAGGAACAACATATGAAAGTGATGAATGGACCAATGCAACTCCAAGAATTCTCTCCTTAGTCGGTAGAGATTTACATAAAAATCCAAATCATCCTATTGGTATTTTACGTTCATTAATTGAAAATAGATTTCAAGGTCTAGGTTATACAATGTATGGTGATTTAAAACCAAATGTTTCAGTTAAGGAAAATTTCGATGTTTTAGGTTTCCCAGCGGATCATGTTGGTCGTTCTAAAAGTGATACCTATTATTTAAATAAAGATCATTTATTACGTACTCATACTTCTGCTCATGAACATGAATGTTTTATAAGTTGTCAAACTCCTGGTTATTTTATTTGTGGTGATGTTTATAGAAGAGATGAAATTGATAGAACTCATTATCCTGTTTTCCATCAAATGGAGGGTGCAAGAGTTTGGAAAAGAGATGATTTTAAAAACGAAGAAGAATTATTAGCTAAGATTCAATCAGATATTGATGCAATTCCGAAAACTGATTTAATTGTTGAAGATGTTGGTTATGATCCAATTGAAAATCCAAAACAAGATTTTATGACAACAAAGGAAGTTGATTTAGTTTCCCAACATTTAAAACGTACAATTGAAGTTTTAGTCGATGTTGTCTTCAATGAAGCTAAAAAGGCAGCTAAATTAGCTGGTTCAACTGAAGAATATTTAAATGAACCTTTAAAAATTAGATGGGTTGAAGCTTATTTCCCTTGGACTGCACCTTCTTGGGAAATTGAAGTTTGGTGGAAAGGTGAATGGTTAGAATGTTGTGGTTGTGGTAATGTTAGAAAATTAGTTTTAGATAATTCAAATCTTGATAATTCAATTGCTTGGGCTTTTGGTATTGGTTTAGATAGAATTGCAATGTTATTATTTGGTATTCCTGATATAAGATTATTTTGGTCATTAGATGAAAGATTCCTTTCACAATTTAAACAAAATCAAATTTCAATCTTTAAACCTTATTCCAAGTATCCTGGTTCAGTTAGAGATATCTCATTTTGGTTACCACAAAATGATGATGGTAAATTCTTAAAACTTCATGAAAATGACTTGATGGAAATTGTTCGTGAAAATGCAGGTGATTTAGTTGAAAGTGTTAAATTAGTTGATGAATTTGTTCATCCAAAAACTGGTAAACATTCTCAAACTTATCGTGTTAATTTCCAATCAATGGATCGTAATATAACTAATGAGGAAGTTAATGTTATGAATGATAAAACTAGAGATGAACTTGTCACTAAATTTGGTGTTCAATTACGTTAAATTGATACTTTTTATTTATTTGTCGTTGTATAATGTGTCATGTTCTAAGTAATAGATCTTGTAAATATTTTTAGAGATTATAAAATCAAATTAGTTTTCCTAATTAGGCATCTTAATCCTCAACATGAAATTTTGGAATTAACTTGCATTTTTCGATTCATAGTGATCGGGGTTTGCATTAATCATCCAAACCTAGTTTTTTTTAAGTTTTTTCTTCAATAGAGAATTATATATTGGCAAATGACTGGTCACGATATAATCATTATATACGGTTCAGAAACTGGTACTGCCCAAGATTTCGCATATACATTAGCACATAGATGTCGATATTTAAGTTTGAATCCATTAGTATGTTCAATGGATTCTCTTGATCCAAAATTACTGTTAGAAGTTTCTACACTATTATTATTATGCTCAACTACAGGTCAAGGTGAACTACCAAGACATTCTAGAAAGTTTTTTAAGTTTTTGATGAGAAAGAATTTACCAAGTAATTTACTTGAACATTTACGTTTCTCTACATGTGGTTTTGGTGATTCATCTTATGTCATGTATAATTTAGCTGTTAGAAAATTCCATGCACGTATCAAACAATTAGGTGCTTTGGAATTATGTGAGAGAGTTGAATGTGATGAACAATCATCTGAAGGTCAAGAAGCATTTTATGGTGTTTGGGAAAATTTGGTCTTTGAATCATTGAAAAAAAAATACTCTGATAAAATTAATGAAATACCTGACAATGTCGTGTTAGATCCAATTCATAAAGTTGAAATAAGAAAGGATATTTTTAAAAGAGATGTTACTGCAGTGAAATCAATTGATAGATCAGGTTCAAATGCAGATTTGATTACTGTTGATGTTGGGAAAATTGATAGAATAACAGATCCTGAACATTTTCAAGAAGTATTACATATTTTACTAAATAATCCAACTAAATCTTTGAACTATAAAGTTGGTGATACAGTGTCATTGTATCCTGAAAATGATTCACATGATGTTGATTCATTCATCAATTTACAAGAATGGAATGACATTGCAGATTACCCATTAAATCTCCAATGTCCTGTTCATATGGAACCTGAAGGAGGATGGGTGAAGAATTTAACATTGAGATCATTGATTAAGTACCATTTGGATATTACCGCATGTCCTCCTAGATCATTTTTCAGTATGGTATGGCATTTTGCATCAGATGATCGTGAAAAGGAAAAATTACAAGAACTAGGTAAGATTGAAGAATCTGAACAGTTGTATAATTATGTTAATAGACCACATAGATCAATTCTAGAAGTCATTCAAGAGTTTTTCTCATTAAAGATTCCAATTGAACAAATACTTGAAGTTGTACCGTTAATTAAACCTAGATTATTTAGTATCTGCAATCTACCAACCTCAGAGAAAGTTGAGTTGACAGTTGCTGTTGTTGAATATAGTACCATCATTCGTAAGTTGAGAAAGGGTCTCTGCACAAGCTGGTTGAAAAGGTGTCAAACTGGTGATAAAATTATAATATCAATCAATTCTAATAACTTGAAAATTCTAGATTCAAACATGATATTGGTAGGTCCTGGAACTGGTATAGCTCCTGTTAGGGCTATAATTCAGCATAATGATAAATTGATTAGAGAAACTGGTAAAGGAAATGAATATTTACTATTTACAGGCCATAGATATAGAAACAAAGATTATCTATTTGGTGACGAATGGCCTCAAATGAAAGGTTTGAAGGTGATTGATAGTTTTTCAAGGGAAGGAGGTGGTTATGTTCAAGATACTATTTGGAAAAATAAAGAAATTGTAGCAGATATTTTGAACAATGGTGGCGGTTTGTATTTATGTGGAAGTTCGGGTAAAATGCCTACACAAACCAGAATCACAATTGAACAAATATTGAAAGAATCTAATAATTGGGATGATCAAACTGCAAAAGATGCACTGTTGACAATGGAAAAGGAAAGAAGTTATATTCAAGAAACATGGTAGTTGGGGAAATGTTTTGTTTAAAAACTACGTGTAACATTATTCATCAAGAAAAAACTTATCAATTGCATTATTACTTATTTTGTTCGTGTATTAGTGATCTATTTATTTATTTATTGTACAAAGGTTACTTGGTGTTATCCGGATGTTTAAAATTAATCCCAGTGATTTATTCATCTGATTCATCATGACTAGGTTCCTCATCTCCTTCATCATGTTCTGATTCGTCTTCTTCGTCGTAATATTCATCATCTTCGGGTCCAGGAACATCAATCACAAGAATATTTTTTTCCTCAGATTCATAACCTTCTTCTTCTGATTCTTCATCCTCATCATCTTCTAATTCTGAATCATTATGTTTTTGATTTGGGTTACCCATAGCCCAAACATCAACTTCTCCCTTAAGTTTCTTTCTTTCTTCTCTCTCCTTGTCAATCATTTCTAGAAAAGCTTTTTCAGCATCCAAAACACTTTGAGAATCTGTACATTCAGCATACATTTCTAATAATTCCTTATTGATATCTAAAAATGTTGGACCCCATGAAAAATTTTCTAATAATTCCAAAGCCCAATCTTGATGACCGACAATAGCCAAACATGCAGCAACTGCTTCAACACAGTTTAATTTCATCGGACGTCCATAGTTAACCGGATTAGCAGCAACGAAGTAAGGTAGCAATCTTTCGTATTTACCACCAATCTTACCAAATGGAACTTCCTCTAATCTAGCCCAAGAACATTCAACAACAGCAACACCAAATTGTTCAACAATTTCTTTATCATCTGGACAAACGACACCTTTACCATTTGGAGTAACAATAATACCTTGGAATTTTTGTCCTATTCTTAAACTTTTGATCAAACCTAATCTTTCAAGTTTCTTCCCACTACATCTCTTTGGATCACAATGATCGAAATCCCACATAGCAAGTTTTGTAGGAAATTTAGTTTGTCTTAAAACTGAAGAGTATTTTGTCTCTTGTCTACCCTTTCCATGATGAGTACGATTATGATGACCATTTGAAGTTTTGTTACCACGTTTTGGTTCGTCTCTTTCCTTATTCTTACCTTTACTCATTACTCTCTTTATGAAATTTCTTGTATATCCAGTGGAAACAGTCTTAACGTCAAAGTTGATGAAAGTTGAATCAACTGAAAAATATTTTTTGACCTTCTCAGTTACAGGGAAATTTGCCATGGGATGGGGGATCTGTCATACTAATTTTGGGGAGTAGAATTTTTTTACTTCCCATGAAACCGCATCTCCGGTACCCACTAAATTTATCGGAACATGAATTTTTGTTACTGGATCACATCATAAAGAGGCTGGTACACTTTAGTATGGGTATTAAATTTTGGTGTTTTTATTTCTATCTTCCAATTTATAGTTAATGGCCAACGTGGAGATGGCAATTCAACACTCAGATATGAGTCCAATGCTAGATTCGACCAACTTGTTTAATTTTCAGTCAGGAAAGACTAAAAAAATATCTGCTTGGTTATCGAATCCTTTTCTAAACTACATTTTCAATAATCAAGATTTTAAAAGATCAGGTCCATTAAAGGAAATCATTATTCAACTGTGTGAGAATCCTTCTGATTATGCAATATTGGTACCATCCACTGTCTTTTTAATGACTCATGAAGATGCTCAAACTAAAAAACCTTATTTCGAGATGTGTAAAGATTTAGAATTTATCTTATCACATATTGTACGACTGGATGTTTCTCGTGATCAAAGAATACGAACGCATAAAGAGTTTACAACATTAAATAATAAAGTTCTTTCAATAAAAGCTGATAGCATTAAATCATTGAGAAATTTCAAATATTCAGTTAATGTTACCATTTTACGACAAGAATTCATGAGAGGATTTGCAAATTATATTCCTCTTGGTACGTGTTTTCATCTCATTCACATATCTGAATGCATTTTGACGAACTATGAATATATAGGAATATCACAAGATCTGTTAACAACAATGAATGTTATAAATGGTTCTATTGATAACTCCATCTCACCTACATATACAACGAAGTCACACATAGAATTTGTTGATTTAATGGATAAATATGCAGAATTGAAAGAGCTTGATAAGAAATTTGGAACTTTATTCGAAGAATACAATTTTAAAAAGTGCAAAGTGATAACGGATCTTGATCAATCGTTTAGTGTGATAATGAAAAGAGGTTCTGCTATGTTTAACACATTACATGCAGAAACCTTCACAAATCTCTTAAATGTATATTCCGAAAATGAACTTACCGAAATGATTTATAACTACCTTGAGGAAAATATATATCCAAAATTTTGGGCAAAATTTGTTAAGTTATCACCGAATGATTATGATGAAAAACTGGTACTAGCATACGAAAACTTGAAATGGCTCAGTATAACTGAAGTTGGATTACCTGATAAAGTCATCAGTGATATACCTTCACTTATGAAATACACAGAAAGGGTCAAATTAGCAATTGTTGAATTCAAAAAGATTTTACCTGCTCCAAATAGTAATCAGAAATGTCTCTGTTTAATTAATACAATTGAAATTCTATCTGCTGGAAGTACAATTGATGCTGATACTTTGATAACTTTATTGATTTTTGTCATTTGTCTATCAAAAGTTAATAATCTGAATTGTATTCTAAATTATATAAAAAAGTTCTCATATGCTGAAACAAATATAGAATCGGGGATGTTAGGATATGCAATCTCATCTTTAGAAGTTGCAATAAAATATTTTCATGATGATTATAATATGGATGGAATAATTGCAAAATCCTTACAGAATGAAGTTTTATGGAGACTAATTGGGTCAGTAAGTAGTGATTTATTGTTAAGGGGTAATAAAAAGGATGATGAGAAAACTTTTGAACAAATTGAAAAACTATTGAAACCTTTCAATGAACCAAATAATATTATACCCCTGGATAGTTTTGTTAAATCTAGATCTTTAAATGGTGAATCGTGTATTATGTTTGCGTTAAAACAAAATAATGAAGAGTTGATGAAAGTTTTGCTTCAGTTTGACTATATTTTTACACTAGATGATATTTTAGATGATCAAGATATTGAAGGATCAAATTTATTGTGTGTGGCACTTGATATGGAACATCCTATCTCAGAAACTTTGGCGATGATTATTAAAGAAGCAACTGATGATGAAATTATGCAATATATCAATAAAGCAGATGTAAATGATAGGACAGTGGGACATTTTATGTGCAACTCATTCCATTTGATAGAATATTTTGGAATGTTTTTTGACTGGGCTAAAAAAGATGTTTTTGGAAATACACCATTTATGATATATACCCGTTGTTACGATCATCCTGATTATGTAGAGATGATGAAGTTAACGATCAAAACAGTTGAAAAATGGTATCAGGAAAACAACAGAGTATTCAGTTATACGGACCATGTTGATAATAAAGGTAATTCAATAATGCATGCCATTAGAGATCCTATTGTTTTAGAATTATTTTTGAAAACATTTGAACTGTTAGAATTAAACTGTTTGAATGATGCTAATCAAAGTGCAGTCTCATTAGCTGTTAGATACAATAGAATCGAGAATGTTGAGATATTAATGAAGGATGAAAGAATTTGTATGAGTATAGTTGATCCTATATCCTTTATGAGTGCTCTGGATTATGTTAAATTAGAACGTTGGGATGAATGTGTTAATAGAGAAATTGCCAAAACTTTGGAAGTTCAATTCATTAAAACTGAATATGGTGAAACTCTGAATATTGCATGTGTAAGGGCTCGATTTGAACCTGAGCATGGATTGTGTTGTTATTTTAGAGTCGTCAATAATGAGGGATGTAGTGATATTATATTGGTACCATTTGATTGTGTTGTAAAAATATTGAAGTTATTGAAACAAGAAAATTCATGTATACCATTCGATTTTTCTAAACCTGATTTATGGTTTCCAAAGCATTCTTCTGTTAGTATGAAAGGTAATATAAGCTCATCAAATAAAATGAAAATCAACTCATTAATTAATAACTTAAACTTAATGATTCAAGCTCTAACGAAAAATGGTACATTAGAATACACTCATTCACTTCAAAACTATTTGCTTGTTCCACAAACTCCTTTTGAACTAGAAGTTAAAACAATTGATGAAAAGGAAGTTTTGAAAAACATTTATAGGGAGAATTTTAACCATCGAAAAGAAGTACTTTTCAATCAATCAAAATTTAAGTCAACTATTATTAAATGTGAAGATATAATTGCATTTGATGCATTCTTAGATTATACTATTGAAGAACTGGATAAATTTGGCAAATGTTATTCCAAATTTTATAGAACATTAACATTGAGTGATGTGCAAGCAAAAGATTTAGATAAACTTCGAACTGATATACCATGGATTGTTACAGATGCTTTGAAGTTTAGAGAATGTAGAGTAGAAGATTCGTGTGATATATTTCTTGATAAATTAAGACTTTTGTTTGCAACAGTACAAGAATTGATAAAATCATCAAGAGAATTGAAAATTACTAAAGTTAGAAGATGGAAGAAATTAAGAGTTGATTTGAAAACAATAAGAAGTGAACTTGATAGAGTTGCAGGTGGTGGTGTTGATGGATCGCAGTCACCAACAGCATATAATGGACCTGCCGATGCTACTATAAAAAATAACAGAAATCATATATTGTCTAAAGTATTCAAACAAATTGATATCGTCACTGGTGAGTGTAATGACAGTGATGATATAATTGAATTTAGAAAAGATATTATTAAGGTGATTATGAAAGGAAAGTATAGTGATCAGAAAGAAGATAATAGCGGAGAAACTGCAGATATTAAAGATGAGGCACTAAGTAAGGATAAAGAAGAGAAATCATTGACTGAGATGATTAACTTTGATGATTTTGGAATCAGTGCATGGTTTGTTGAGAAAAGAAGAATAGCATATGTTAAAAGATTATTAGAAACTTTCCTAAAGTATAGAATTGAAATTTTTGAACTTGATATTGAATTAAGAAAGAAGTATGAAAGTTTAGCAACATTTGTTAGTAAATTTTATCAATTTAGAATAGATTTGTTTAAAAATGCATATAAATGTTATGCAAGGGGTAAAATTGGGGAATTAAAACGTGAAATACAAGCATGGGAATTAGGTTTACGTGAACATAGGTTAAAGGGAATGTCAAAAATGTAATAAAAGATTTTATAATTCATAGATATTATTTATATAGTAATTTATAGAGAAAGAAAGAAAGAAAAGTAATAAACAAATTTAAAGTTAATTTCCGGAATTGTTGTTACCACCCATAAAGTTTTTAGCCATATTTTGTAACATTGGATTACTTGCTAAACCATCTAAATTATCTGCATCAATACCCATTGAGCTAGCCATTTGTTTAACTTGAGGGTTATTCATTAAATTACTTAAAGCATTAGGATCTTGCATCATTTTAGCAGCAGCTTGCATAATTTGAGGATTATTCATTAAACCTGCTAAACCTCCTAAACCACCAGATTCACCACCACCCATCATGTTAGCAAATGCAGAGAAATCAGGTAAACCAGTTGAAGCTGAACTTGCAGCACCATCAGCACCTACACCAGCAGTTGCAGCAACAGGAGTTGGTAAATCAGAACCATCAGATTCACCATTCATTGCTTTATTTAAAGAATTCATTAAATTATCACCAACTTTCTTCTTTGCAGTTTCATAACCTCTCTTCATTGCATCAGTTGGATTTGAACCTTCAACTTGTAAACCTTTTTCATAAGCTTTTAAAGCTTCTTCAGCATTACCTAATGCATAATTAGCAAGACCTAATCTTGACCAACCTTTAGCATAAGTTGGTTCAGCTTCAGTTGCTCTCTTTGCATCTTCTAATGCAAGATCATGTTTACGAGCAGATGAATAAGCAGCAGCTCTATTTGATAAATAAACAGCATTAGTTGGAATTAATTCAATTGCTGCAGTATATTTAGCAATAGCAGTTTCATAATCTTTATTTGCCATTGCTTTATTACCTTCAAGTTTTAAAGCTTCAGCCTTTTCCTTTGTTTCTTCATCACTTTGATCAATATGTACAGGGACTTCATTTTCTGATTTGACTGGAATAGAATCTAAATTTGAAACAGTTGATAAAAGTTGATCTAATGATTTATTATCATAATTTGCCTTAACTGCATTAATTTTTGATGAATCAAGTTTATAAGATTCAGTTATACCTTCAATGGCAAATTCAATTGAATCTCTGTTATCTTCTGGAATATCACCATTTTGAAGAGCTTTTTGTAAAAAGTCAACAATGAGGGATGAAGTATCTTGTTTAGAAGCCATGTTGTGTTTAGTAAAGGGTATCTAGAACGTGTAATTAAGTCAATCAATTAAATTCTATACTTACACTACCAAGGAAGATTGATGATTTTAAAGTGCCATCGTGTCACCACCAAATTTACTCATTTTTTTTTTTTTTTTTTGACAAACGAAGTTAAATTATATACTTGATTACATAATATCATCTACTATTTACAAATTTGTTACTTACTTGGTTCTTTGATTGTTGAACCTTCACTTTTTGTAATTGTTTTTTTTTTATAATATCTTGTATTCAAGTTTTGTTTGTCTGATTTACTTAAATTTTTTGAAACTCAGACTGATTCTTGATAGAATAATAGTTTGAGTTTTTGAATATATTTTGTATCTTTTATTTGTGTATTGTAATTGGACTCTTTTTTATAGTTTTTGTATATACATTTTTGACTGAAAATTATAAACCGTATTAGTGTGTTTATTTGTTTCAGTTCTTCTATTGAAGTTTTTGTTTCAAAAATGTATCGAATTTGTAGATTATTGTTTGAATTATTATTCAATTGTTGAAATGTTTCACAGTAAAAATTTACCATGTCACATTCGAAAATTGTATGATGTAAGTTTCCATCTTTGTTACAAAATCTGCATTTAACATGGAAAGTGTTAGCCAGGAGACCCACTAGGGCTTCAAAGACTTGATTAAAACTAATATGGTCTCTGTTATGAAGACTAGAAATTTTAGAGATGATTAAAGGTAGGGTTTCCGAGTTTTTCTTCGATAGATATTTATTCCAGTATAGAGTTGGATAATCCATTTTTGTTGCGTGTTTCTTCCCGGTATGTAGAAACGATTCTCTGTTAGTATTTTTACCTGTAAAATCAATTGACTTCTGTTTTGTCTTAGCAGGTTCAAGAATGTTAAAGTTATAATCGTGAAAGGGTGTGCTTGTTGGGATGGAATCAAAGGTTGTGTCTATGTTGGGAACTATAAAGTGCCATGCTGACAGTAATTGTTCGAAGTATGGTATAATAACCTCAAGTTTGTGACTGTAATTAAAGACAGTATCAGATTGTGAGTAGTGTTGACTTTTCATTAGAATATCTGTGTCGTTGGTACCGCTTTGGTGAACAACATTGTTGAGACGCATAAGTGCTGATGCATTGAATTGAATTGTTTCATGTTTGAAGGCTTTGGATGTGGTTGTTGCACTGAAGTAAATTAATATATCTTGGAAATTCCAAGTAATGATTTTGTTGTTAAACAGAGATCCTGGGATTCCTTGGGTGGTGTCGTTGTGATCGACGTAACCAAAGTTTTGCAGGTGTTCAGCAGCTTTATATTGTATAAATTGACTAGCGAAACGGGTGAAAATAAGTTTGTTTGCTAGCAGTTGGAGTTGAATACGGAGGATGATGATGAATGGATGATCAGAGGCAGCATATGCATCGGGATGTTCATTTGGTAAGGAAGCTAGATATAGGAAGTAAGCTTTTCTACCTTTAAGTTGAATGGAAAGATCAGGTAGACCAAGGCCACCTGAAGAATGAGGGTGATGCCACAGTATCTTCCTGTTGGCAATTTTATATGGAAGAAATTTGATGATAGTAGATTTACATTTATTTTCAAAGGCCAGCAGAAGTTCGTCCGGTATTGGATGGTGTTGGTCGTGGAAGACAATGGTAGAATAAATAAAAATTTGTAAAGCTTTAGCTCTTTGATATAAATTTAGATCCATAAAAAGAATTCGGCGGAGACGTTGATGAAGTAAATCAAGTTTTTTTTCCCAGTCTAAAGAGAGAAGCGGAATTCCCAGATATATGGGGTTTGATTCAATTGGTGAAAATTTGAATTTAATATTGTGACTTTCAAGAAAGTTGGTGAAGGTATCTTTGGTTTTGGAATTAGAGATGACGAATGTTCTCTTTTCGTTAATACCGAGACCAGAGATTTTATGAAAGTGATGAAGCAGTTGGGTACTGTTGTTAAGGTCATGGAAGTCATTGTGAAATATTGAAATATCATCGGCGAAAGCTAGAATTTTGATTGAAGGTTGAATATGTTTATGAATTGAAGGATGTTGAGGAAGAATTTTAATTCCCTTATTGATATGTGAGATTATTTCAATGGGAGGTTGGATTGCAAAATTGAAGAGCAGTGGAGAGAATGGAAGGCCTTGACGAACTCCTCTTTTCATGAAGATAGCTTCGTTTAGGTATTTGTTATCACTGAGAATGTGCCCTATGCTGAAGTTAGATTGGTTAATACAACTTTTGATAAAAACTTCTGGGAAGCCATAGATGTTTAGCACTTCGGCAAGGTAGTTGTGGTTGATGGTATCAAATGCTTTATGAAAGTCAATAATGAACATGTGTGGGTTAGCATTAGATTGGCCTTCAAGGTGATCTGGGAAGGATGAATGAAGAAAGTTAGCGACCATTCTAGCCGTTTGGATATGCAGATGGATACTACGGTTTCTGATAAAGGCTTGTTGACATGAGTTGATGAGTTTATCAGCAAGTGGCATTAACCTTTGTGTGAATGCGTAGTTTATTAATCTGAAAGATGAGTTAGTGAGTGAAATTGGTCTAGCCGTGTTAGATGAAAAGTTGGAACAATCAGTATCTTTTTTGGGGATGAGTTTGATGAGAATCTTGGCGAAATCGGAATATAAAGGTGTTTCATTGAAAAGAATTGAATTGGCTAGTAGAGTGATTGAATCTTTTGCTTGATCCCATTGCGAAAACCAATTGGTATATGAAATAGCGTCTAATCCAGTAGAGGAAGGACCATTTCTTATTAGTTTGGAAAGGCATAAAAAAAGTTCATCGTGAGTGAATTTGGCTAATAGACGACTAGATTCATAAGATGTTAAAGAGTCTAGTCTAATATTAGGGTAGGTGTTTAACAGATTTGTAAGTGAATTGGAAACATTGAATTTCTGAGGGTTGTCATAGAGATTAGAAAAGAAAGAAGATGCTTGTTTCATATCATCAGCTGTGAGTGTAAGTTCCTTTTTTTTCTTTTTAAATCTTTGTCGCATAGGCGTGAAATTATCATGAGGTTCGACGTAACCCGAAGAAAAGGGGAAAATAGAGTTGTGCCTTTTGTATGAGGGAAGAAATTTCAAAAGCTGAGAGATTGTATTTTTCCTGTGATGGATCATGTGAACATAATAGTCATAGGTGAGTGTTGGTTGTTGATGCCATATTGGCGTTTTATTAAAAATGAATTGCATAACTGTTTTATTTTTATTCCAAGCAATAGGGATTTGTGATGCCCTGTCACCAAAAAGATGTCTGTTGGCAGATGAAATGGATGAGAATTTCGATGGAGTTAGTGAAAGAAGAGTAGGGAGGTGAGTAGAATAGTGTTTTTTATCTAAAACTTTGTAAAAAGTTTTAAATGTAGACATTATCTGAGGTGAAATGTAAAATCTATCAAGTCTATTGTTAGTCGTAGAGTTAGTACTGATGTTTGTGTATTTGATTCTTTTGTTATTATTATCAATTAGAAAAACATCAGTCATGTTATTATTATGTAAAATGCTATGAAGTTGGAGCTCGGATGAGGAAGAATCAGATGAAAAAGAAATAGGTTTAGTGTTGAAGTCACCTAAGATGATAGTATTTTTAAGAAATGAAGTTGGAATTTTAAAAAGAAACATTTTAAACTCATTAATGAAATTATCTTTAGAGTAATGATGGTATTTGTTTTGTGAGGGGGAACTAAAGACTGGAATGTAACAGCCAATGATGTAAAAGGAATTGTTGTTGATTTTGAATTTAAAGGCTTGGCAATAGGAATTAAACGAGGTTGATAATTTACAATTGAAGAAGTTTGTTGAAATAGATGAGTAACATATATCTTTCTTGAAAAGGAATGTGATTCGTTGTTTGATAAATGTTTGTGGAAGGGAATAGTTGGAATTGGAAAGAATAGATTGAACTTTATTGATAAGAGCTTCAGATTTAATGTCAAATTCGGTCAAGCAAATAATGTCGGGGTTTAAGTCTGATATCGAATTGAGAAAATTTGAAAGTTTATGAATATTTGAAACTTTTTGTATGTTGAAATTTATAATTTTAATTTTTTTATTCATAATAGATGAAATATTAGATTAAACGACCTGGATGGAGAAAATCACGATTGATTTTCGATTTCCGAGTTAGCGTCAACAAAGCTGTTAATATTATCATTAGGATTGGACTCTTGAGACGCATTGTTGAAAGTTGGTGAAGAAGCTAAATTAAGATTATTTTGTTTAGGAGTAGAAGGGGGAAATGTAATTGAAAAATTGTTATCAACCTTAGTGATTTCAGAAGAAGTTTGAATTGGTGAAGAACTTTCTGAAATGGTTGATGGCTCAGCTGGGATTTTTTGAGGGAGAACCGGTGGAGCTCAAATAGTGGTGGGGAGGATGGAATTGTTTGAAACTGGTAAATCTTTAGAATTATCAGAATAAAATTTAGTCTTTTTTGTTGGTGAATTAACGGTTAAAGATGGAGAACGGAATAAAGCATCGTATGAAGTATCTAAGTCGGGTTCGATAGGAGAAAAATTAGTTCTGGTTTTTTTCGGAGACTGATTAATTAAGTTTAATTTATCAGGGACTGAAGAAAATTTTAGTCTAAAAGTTTCTTTGATTTCTTGTAGCCACTTTTGTTCAAAGTTGATTTTTCGGAAGATTTGAAAATAACGTTGTTTTGTGATAGAAGGTAAATTAACGAAAAGTTGTTGTTGTTCGTAATCAGTGAGTCTATTACATTCGATTGTTTTGTGATCTGTGAGGTGGCAATGAGAACAATTAGGTCTGATTGGACATACAGAAATATGGTGATCCAAAGATTTGCAATAAACACAAAAATGTAATGGATTTTGAATCGTAGAAATAATGTGAACTTCTCTTGTAGAGTCAGTAGAGTATTTAACTCTACTTTCTCTTGGAGGTGAAGCATTTTCGGAAAGATTAACGATTAAGTAAATTGATGATTTAGCTTGGGTGTTCCAAGGTGTGAGAATGATATTTTTATTTGAAACAGAAGAAATGTTGTCTTTGGAGAATTCATGATAGAGAATTTCCCCATAGGTAGAGTAGAAATTCTTTGCGATATCTAAGATTTCTAATTGATGTAAAGATGCTGGAGCTTCGAATTTAAAGACTGCTGTTTGGGCAGATGATGATGAAATGTGTAGATGAGCTGGAATATTTTTGGATTTAAGACATTCCAAAATGTAAGCTTCGACTTTGCTGATAATGGTTTTTGATTTTAAAGCTGGAGCTAGAGAGAAGCCCAAGTTTGAATGTGTTTTATTATTTTCAGAAGAATCCTTCTCAATAGAGTTGTAAGTGAAACCAATATTGATTTTTTTTTCCTTCAGATTCAAGATTGAAGTCTTCGTCTGATTGAATTTTAGAATTGAGAATCTCAGAAACTTCAACGATAAGTTTATTGTTTTCTTCTGAAGAATCTGGAGAAGGATAAGAGATGACTGAATCGAAGAAGTGTCTATCACTCATACCTTTAATATTTGATAGAACATTGGCAACTGAGTGTGGAACCTTAACTGTTGTTGGTTTAGCTTTGGTTTTAGTATTAGTTTTAGTAATAGTATTACTTTTAATTTGTTGAAGAACTTCAGACATGGAGCCTTTATTTGAATCAAGTGAAGGATTGAAATTAAAAGTAGATGGAATTTTTGGAACCTTTGAAGGAGTGAAATCTAATTTTGAATTTTTGATAGGACTAGCATCTTTTTTTGAAGGGCTGAAACCTTCAAGTAAAGTATTTGCTCTAGTTCTAGGTTTTGAATTGGAGTGTTTAGATCCAAGTTCTTTCGCGTTGTCGTTGGTGGTGTTGACTTGTTTACTGAAGTCTTGAGGAGAAATGGTGTGTTTGCCGACCTTGATTGAGAACCCATCTTTTCGTGAGTCTTTTTCGAAGCTGGAAAGTTCAGTATTGTCCTTGGACTTGGAGTGATTCACCCTATGAATTGCAGGTGATCTAGTGGATTTTAGGGGGGTCCTTGGATCCATTCAGAGAGAAAATTCATGCAGAATGCGCGAAACTTTTTTTTCTTTTCCTTTTTTTGCAGTTGGGTCTTCTCGAAGGTTCTGACTTGGGGGGGTTGGCTCAGCTGGTTTTAAACTTAGTGTGTTTAATGATGATGCTTTTCTTTTATATCTTATTAAATCTTATCTTATCTTATTTTATATTGTTTGTTTGTTTGTTCCTATGATACAGATGTTGTCGTAATTATAGACTCTTCACAAAGAGTTTTTGGATTACAAAAGGTTATGAGTCAAGTATTGACACTATTTCCAAAGGATAGTATTACAAAGTTGGTTTGCTACCCATTGGATTCAAATTGTTGTCATTATTAAGAAGCGGATGTTTATTATTAAAGCTTCTTCTGAGTGGATACTTATTGTTAGGGAAATACTCTTGACATTCTTGCAAACTCTTGACATTTTACAAACCAAGGTAATTGTCCTACAGAATGTATCATAATCTAAATTATATAGCTCTGTACATCACTCTTTTCTTTGATTTTTCACCAAACTTTTTCTCTTTTATTATGTTTTTATATTCTTTTGCTGAAACTTTGACTCATAAAACCTATATGCTTTCTTCAATAATTTGTCAATTACAGAATCATAGAACATTGATCCAATTGTTAATAAGAGGTTTCTGTAACTGATTTTATTAAAGAGAGCTTATAGGTTTCATGAGTTAAAGTTTCACAGAAAAGTATAAATACAATTGTTAAATTTTATTATTAATTCTATTATTTTTACTTATTTTTTAATTTTAATTAATTGAATAATTTACGCTAAATGTCCTATACATGTAATTGCTATAATTTTGTATCAATCTAAAGGTTTTCTTTAAATAATTAGTGTAATTATAGTAAATAATTTTAAAAGAATCAAAGCATTGCCTAAAAAATGGAATTTCTCCACTTTTGAAATTTTTCATATTTTTAAACACAAGTAATTGGCATACTATACAAATTACAACAGATACCAAGAACAATATAAAACTAAAATATCTAACTTAATGTACATTAACAAAGGATTAATGCTCAATTTTGTATAAAACACAACAATTTATGTGTCATATAAAAGCAAACTAAGCGAAAGATAAGATAATGAAAATTCAACATGATTCAATTCAAAAAACTATAAGCTTCTTTCAATTTTTCTGTTCTCTTTGATAATCTCTCCAGCCATCATTTAACTAATATACAACCAAACCAAACATGGATTTCTATTCATCATTGGACTCAAGTCAGCTAGATGTTAAAAAACCAACAATTTTTGAAATTGCATCATGTTCACAACTTGATTCATTAATAACTCCATCTATAAGATTTTTACTTGCACATTATACACATCAATATCCTAGAGTTTTAATACGTATTTTAAATAATTTTGATGAATTAAATTTATTAGGTAGAGGAATTATTGAATATAATTATTTAAAGACTTGGAATTCTACATTTATTGAGAAATTTTATGGTATTAAACGTTGTTCATCTAAACTAATAATTCCATCATCATCAGATTTTGATGGTGATTCACTAAAATTTAATGAAATTTCAACACTTTCAAAGACTCAAATTTTATTATCATTGTTAGATACTGTTGGTTTACCTTATTTGGATACAAAATTACAATTATATCATGAAAAACTTGTTCCTATATACCTAATGAATCAAAATACGGTAAATCTACCACAAGAAGAACAATCAAAAGATACTAAATCCACATTACCAGTTAAGATTCTATCAATTTTATGCAAATTGAAAACTTTAATACGAAATTTGTTCTTCAAATATTATCCAATTGCCAAGATGTCATTGAAATTAATTAGTTTATTCCTATACATAATGTATTTATCAAATAAAACATCATCAGCATCAATTATTCAATATTTATCCAAGATATCATTTTCACGTTTAACAAATGCTGATCATCAAAGAGTTGAATCAATAATAACACCAAAGAAAATAATTAAATCTGAACCAAATGTTCCACAAACATTTACATCAATAATTTTATCAAATATTAGATCATTAGTAAATCCACTTGAAAAAATAGCTTGGTCAACAACTGATACAATTTTACCGGCATCAATATTTCTTCTTAGATTTTTAGAATGGTATAATGCTAATAGAAATCCTGATGATGATAATGATTTATTGAAGAAGTTTACGATACCGCCAGCACCTAAAATTGCAAAATCTAAATTTGATGAAGAATTTGATGAAGAGAATAAAAATCACGATTCAACAATTTGTAGAATTTGTAATCAAAAGTTACACAATCCAGGTGCTATTGAAACGGGTTATGTTTTCTGTTATAAATGTATCTATGAATACTTAAGAGATCAATCTAAAGAAGAGGGAGGTATTTGTCCAGTTACTGGGAGAAAATTATTAGGTTGTTCATGGAGTGAAATTAGAAATGAATGGAATGTTACAAATTTAAGGAAAGTTATTCTCTGAACTAAGGAGGGAAAATTATTTATATTAAATATATATTAATGCAAGAATGTGTGTTTATATAATAAAAGTGTAGAACTGAAAAATTTATAAGAATTACCATAAAAAAAAGCGTACAAAACCGTAACATATTTGTGAAATAATTGATTGAAGTTGAATTTAACTTTCATCAATCAGTTTCATCATTGACACTATCATCATCATCATCATTACTTGACCATTCAACATATAAGTTCTCAACAGAGACACGAGATTTTTTTAATAGTAAAGGATCAAATGGGAAAAATGCAATCAAATCTAAAAATTCTTGAGTTGCACGCATTGAAGATTGTGTAGTACCAACTGATGACATTGAACTTGCAGTTGAAGTTCTATCATTGGTATTTTCATCAATTGAACTACTATTATTTGAGTTATTATTAATATCTTTATTAATAACATTATTATTAGTATTATTATTTGAAGGTGTATTGTTAATTCTACCAACTCTTTCTCTTCTAATTCTTTCAATAACGCTCCAAGTATAACAAATACCTTCAGATTGAGCAACACGACTGAAAATTAATACAACAGTTTCATTACACCATCTTAATGGATCATATTTTGATATTATAGCTCTTGTAAAAAATTTATCTAATGAAGCAACCCAACCAGTTTTATTATCAATTTCATTATTATTAGTATTATTTAAATTTAAATTTGATTTTTCTTTATTTAATGAATTTTTACGGAAACATATTATGTACATTAAAGCTTGAATTAAACTGTAGAATAATGCATGTTTAGCAGGATTAAAATTTTTTCTTTCATTATTCCCACTATTTGATCTTGAAGATAATAAATTGGTATTATTATTGTTGTTATTTTCATTATTTTTATCATCATTATCGTCATCATCATCACTATGTTCTTCCATATAAGCTGTACAATAATCTACTAAAAATGTAACAACTGAAGCAATTTGCATATCAGATACCATTTTAGCACGAGCAACAAAACCTGCAATATATTGCATACCAATAACTTTATTATTTAAATTTATATTAATTCTATCAGATGAATTTTTTGGAGAATCTGAATTTATATTACCTGTATTGAAAACAATTTCAAATAAAGCAACTAAGAAAGCATCAATTAATTCAGGTTGTTGTTGAGAAGCATAAAAAATGATATATTGAGTTGCTTTTGTACCATGAGTTGGTATAACAATATTACGGAAAGAATTTATCAATGCATTAAAAATTGGTATCCCATGACCCGATTCTAATGATTCAACTGATAATTTTGGTTTTAAATATTCTAAGATAGATGATAATAAATTATCAATTTTAGCTGATAATTCTGATAATGATTCAAGTTCAATTGTATAATCTGCTTCATTATCTAACATTTCATCATCAAATTGTTCATCATCTGAATGTATAGTATTGTCTTCTATGTTCTTTTTATCATTATTTTCATCATCTTCTTCATCATCTAAACCTGCAAATTTTACCTGTTTTATTACTTTTATTTTTTTAGTTTTATCTATTTTTTCAGCATCTTCATTATCTGAATCTATTATATGATCTTCAATTGTGTTTATAGGATTTTCATTATCATCATCCATATCTTGATCATCATCGTCATCACTTTGACTATCAGCATCGCTTTGATCAGGGTCATCTATATCACTCAGATCTTCATCATTATCCTCCTCCTCTTCTTCTTCTTCTTCATCTTCTATACCTAAAACTTCAGATAAATCATCATCATCAATTTCATCAATTTGATTTTGGAATTCTACATCTAATTTAACAAAATTTTCAATAATTAAATTCCATATATGATTTGTTAAAACTTGATAATAATCTGAGACATATAAGATATTTTGAACATAGAAAACATGATCTTCCTTTGGAGAATTTTTATTAGGATAATGAGATTTCAGTAATTTTGGTAAATAATTTGAAGAAGTTGGAGCTAATGAAATTAATCTTTTCAAAGTATCATGATGAGCGGATAAAGTTTTTGGATCTGATCTATTAAAATCTAATATAATTTTAGTTGCAACTTGATTCCACCAAGAAGGTATTGTTGAAACAAGTATAACTAAAAAAGTTGCATAATGTTTATTAAAATGAGAATGTTGATTTGAATGATAAATCCAATTTAATTTTAAGATTGAATTGATTAGTGGTAAAGCATTTCTTGAATCAAAACGAGCAATTTCAGAAGTTAATTGAGATATAAGTAATGATAAATTTTGTGAATTAATTGCTTTAATATTATTTGAAGGTAATGAAATTGTATTAGCAAGTGCCTCTATTGGAGAATCATCATAAATTGAATTAGTAGTTGAAGAATTTGATTTTGAATCATTATTTTGATCTAATGAAGCAATAGCAGATTTAGCTAATTGTATAATCATCTTTGAACTAAAAGATGATGTTGAAGATGATGAATTGGGAGAAGATAGTTTAATTCTCTTTGAATTAGAATTAGTATCTCCCCTTTCATCATCCTGCGATCTCTTTTCCGCAGTAGCAGTGGAAAGTACGGTCATCATCTACAATACGATACGGACGGGAGGGCAATAAGGGACAGACCAACTGAGATAAAAGGGATATACCTCCAAAGAGATAAAAGATCAATAGCAAGATAAAGAATGATAATACTAAAACTGTGGTTTCCTTAACTAAGGGAGTGAAAAATTTAAAATTTTTTTTTTTATTTTTTTAATTTTTCTTAATTTTTTTTATTTTTCACTTTCGGAAATTTAGAGGGAAATTTTTAGATTTACTGAATTTTCCGAGGAGAGGATTTGGTCCTGTTTCTTTACTGCATGTCGATAATTTATATAATAATTTACAGTAATGATGGTTTTCATTTATTAAGATCTGGAGTATATTTATAGTTAATTGTATATATCAATTACAGTATTTTATATCCATTATAACACCGAATATACTGTCATAATGAATACTATATCGCCACCAAATAATACAATATCAACTACATCACTAGTCAATGATCAACGCACGGCCCTTAACGTTATACGAGAATTCCTTAAATCTAAAACTTCTTTTGATGTCTTACCTGTCTCTTACCGTTTGATAGTCTTAGACACTTCATTATTAGTTAAAAGAGCTTTAAATGTTTTACTTCAAAATTCAATTGTCTCTGCTCCACTTTGGAATTCAAAAATTTCTAAATTTGCAGGTCTTTTAACTGCTTCAGATTTTCTTAATATAATTCATTATGCTGCAACTAATCCTGATCAATCACTTAATTTATCTGAAACTTTAACATTAGATGGATTAGCTAATATTGGTTCAATGTCAGGTTCCTCAGCTTTAGATACTTGTTCAATTCATCCTTTTAGATCACTTTATGATGCTTGTCTTGAAATGATTAAATCATCTGCCAGAAGAATACCTTTAATTGATAGAGATGAAGAAACTCAAAGAGAAATTGTCGTTTCAGTTTTAACTCAATACCGTATCTTAAAATTTGTTAGTATGAATTGTCGTGAAACTAGATACCTTTTACAACCTTTAAGTGAATTAAATATTGGTACAAATAATAATTTATGCCATGCAAGATTAAATACTTCAATTGGTGAAGTAATTAATTTATTAATTCAATATCATATAAGTTCTGTACCTATATTAGATGATGATGATAAATTAATAAATGTTTATGAAGCAGTGGATTTATTATCATTAGTTAAAGGTGGTGTATATGCTGATTTATCATTAACTGTTGGTGAAGCATTATTGAAAAGAAGTGATGATTTTGAAGGTGTTTATACTTGTACATTATCAGATTCATTATTTGTTGTACTTGAAACAATAAGAAAGAGTAGATTACATAGACTTTTTGTTCTTGATAACGAGGGGAAATTATTAGGTGTTATGACCTTGGGTGATATTCTTAAATATATCCTCTGTAGTGATCAACAATAATTCTCTCTTTCCTAATGTATAATGTTTAATGTATAGTATATACCAACTGTTCATCATATTAACATGAATTGACCATCTTCTCTCTGCAATGGTCCAACTATAAATTACTCAATACGGCAATGATAAGCGATAAATTTTTTTTTTAACTTCTCTTAACACCAGGGAATGGAAGAATCTCCATTTTGCTATTACTAATCCTTTTATCTTTCTTAATTTCATCACTTATTATCCCTTCTTTCAATAATTGTGATTCTCTGATAATAAATTGAACTAGAAGAAATATCCTTAGTTTATATCTAACACATCAATATAACTCAAAAGCTTTCTTAAAAAGAAGCTTAATAATCAGAAAACATCAATTGATATCATAATCATATCCAACACATTAAAAAATGTCATCACTTGATTCATTCACATCAACATTCAACAACTCGAAGAAAAACGCCCAAGTTACATTAAGAGGAACAATTGTTGGTCTTCTTATAGGGACTTTGATTTTATTATCTAATTTTCAATTTGGTTTACAAACAGGTTGGGTTTCAATGATGTCCTTACCTGCAGCTTTATTAGCTTATTCATTATTTAAAATTTTTAATAATTTTATACCTTTGAAAACCCCATTCACACCACAAGAAAATGTTTATGTACAAAGTGTGGCAGTTGCAGTTGCAACAGGTCCATTGGCTTATGGATTTATTGGTATAATTCCAGCTATTGAAAAATTGTTAACTCCGGAAGAAGCAGGTATTCTTCAAAATGATTTTTCAAGTTTGAATAATACATTTAATGGATTAGAGGAAGTTGTATTTCAACCTTTTAAACCTTGGTGGAAACTAATTATTTGGGGCACAGGGCTAGCATTCTTTGGTGTTTTCTTTGCAATACCACTTAGAGAAGAATTCATTATTAGACAAAATTTAAAATTCCCAAGTGGTAGTGCAACTGCAACTCTGATTAGTGTGTTTCATGATTTTCCTTTGAGATTGATAGGAAGACCTTCTACAAATGATACTCTGACTAATGATAATAATAATGAAAACACAAATGATACTACTAAATCAAATATTCAATCACTTTCAATTGAAGAAAGAGAAATTAGACGTCTAGAAGATGAAATATCCAATCCTCAATCAATCAATGACAATAATAGTGATGATGATTTACTTTTACACCAATCAACAACTAGATCAATAGCTGAAGAATTCTTAGATATGCAATATATGGGTAAAGAATCATATTCAAGAGATATGATATTATTATCATTTACAGCATTAATTTCATCAATTTATACATTAACTACATATTTTATACCACAAATCAGAACAATTCCAATATTTGGGAATTATTTATCGAATGAATATCTAATAAATTTTACACCTTCACCTGCTTATGTTGGTCAAGGTATTATAATGGGATTTCAAACAACTTGTGGTATGATTATTGGTATGATTATTGGTTGGTTTATATTATCACCAATTGCTAAATGGAAAGGTTGGGCACCTGGTGAAACTGGTGATTGGAAAGATGGTTCAGAAGGTTGGATTATGTGGATTAGTTTATCAATAATGATTGCAGATTCAATAGTTTCATTAGGTTTAATAACTTATAATTCATTGAGATCAATTATGAAATCCTCAAACTCTCTTAATTTAAATAAAAGTGTCGGTGAATCTTCAAATCTTTTACAGAATGAAGCAACTTTAGATGATAATCATTCGTACTCAAGTACCGAAAGTAATGATGAAAATAATGATAACAATACTGATAATGTTCAAAATATAACTAATTTTAGTAATGAAGAAAATATTGATGATTTGAAATATGGAAATGATGAAAGTGAAGAGTCAATCCCAGCTGCAGTACCTACAATTGGATTAATGTTATGTTGTCCATTATTAATTATTTCAATGAAAATTATATTTGGATCAATAATACCCCCATGGATATTATTACTAACTATACCAGTTTCATTAGTTTTATCATTAATTGGTGTTAAATCATTAGGTGAAACTGATCTTAATCCAGTTTCAGGTATCGGTAAATTATCACAATTATTAACTGCATTAGTTATACCTTCATCAAGACCTGGAGCAGTTTTGATTAATTTAGTTGTTGGTGCATTATCTGAGGCAACAGCTCAACAAGCAGGCGATTTAATGCAAGATTTAAAAACTGGATTTTTGTTACATGGTTCGCCTCAAGCACAATTTATGGGACAAATATTTGGCAGTATTTGGGGGATTTTAATTGCAGCTCCAATGTATAGATGGTATGATAAAATTTATCAAATTCCTGGTCCAATTTATAAAATACCAACAGCTGTTATTTGGATTGATTGTGCTAGATTAGTTAATGGTCATCAATTACCTAAAAATGTTGATAAATTTGTTTTATTGTTTGGTATTATATTTTTTATTCTTTCATTAATACGTGGAATTAATAAAGATAAAGCAAATAAATATACCAAATATACTAATTTAATTCCAAGTGGTGTTGCTGTTGGCATCGGTATTTATAATACACCTTCATTTACATTAGCTAGATTTGTTGGTGGTATTATAAGTTTAATTTGGATGAATAAAATGAATAATAAACACATAAATAAAGATGACAGTCATGTTAGTTTGATTATTTTTAGTAGTGGATTGGTTTTAGGTGAAGGTTTATTTAGTGTTGTTAATATGATTTTAGCAAGTTGTAATGTCCCACATCTATAATTATGTCTCTACAACTTTTTTGTACTATTATATTAGTTAACTCATGTACTTTTTTCTCTTGTTATCTGATAATCTCATAAAATTTATTTGGTTTTCCAGGAATGGAAGGTAAGGTTCTATAATACATTAAATTGTGGTCAAAGCAGTAAAAACATGAAATTCAAGAAAGAAAAAGTGAAATGAAAGTAATTTTTTTTTCTTGTTAAAGCAGCAAAGCAGAGAAAATAGGATAAAAGTAATTCAAAATAAGATAGAAAAAAATATAATAAGTAGATAGATGAAAATTTTCAAAGATACTAATATAGAAAAAGAAAGATAAATAACTCTAAAAAGATTTATGACAGAGATAAGGATAAACTCCAAAAATTATAAGAAATGCCACTTTTTTCAGAAACAAAGATGAAATAGAAAAACAATTGTCAATCTCATTTGTTTATTATGATATTGCTTTCTTTTCGTTTATTAATTATTATTATCTTGAAATTTAATTAATCCCATTAGCATCTCTTTGCTTTCTTTGTTTTTCATTTTCAATTTTATTATTGATCAAAATAATTGCATTTTGAATACCATAAATATTACCAATTAAAGTTAATTTTCTTTCAGGTGCACCAGGAATTTCATCATTAACTTTAACATAACAACCAGTATTTTGTCTGATATCTTTTAAATTTTTACCACCACGACCAATAACTAAACCAATATGAGTTTGTGAAACATATAATTCTTGATTAACTTTACCATCAGCAGTTGTAATAGTTTCACCAGGTCTAGAATTAGTATTTGCAGTTGGTGAAATTAAATTTGTTTGATTATTCATCATACCCATATTCATACCATTATTTGGTACACCATTAAATTGCATTTGAGGATTCATCATTTTCATTTGATTTGGATTATACATTACTGGCATCATCATATTATTTTGACCTTGATTATTATAACCACCAAATCTTTGATTATTAGCCATATTATTTTGATTCATTGATAATGCAGGTACAGAAGGTTGATTATGATTTGCAGGATTATAATATATTGATTTTGTAATTTGTTGTTTATGTTCAATAACAGTTTGTGCAACATAATAAGTTGCAATATGAATTGCATCTGCAACACCACTAATATTTAAAATTCTATCAGTTGAAGCTGGTAAAATCTGATCATTTGCCTTTAATGAAGCAGCAGAATTTTCTTCAATTTTTCTAAATCTAGCACCTTTTTTACCAATAATATAACCCATAATTGTATGAGGAAATAAAAGACGTAAATTATAAGGTTTTGAATCAATATTTGAAGATTGACCAAAAGGTTCATTATTAATAGTTCTAACAATCAGACCAAAAGCTTTTGCAACATATTCTGCAGATCCACGTACACTAATAACTCTTTCAGGGACACCTTTTAAATTTTCACTAACATTAACACGAGCATTTGATTCTTCCTTGATTTTAGAGATTGATTCACCACCTTTACCAACTATATTAGCAGTATCAGAAACTGATGCGAGCATACGAAAATGAACATATGTTGGATCATCATTTTGTACAACTTTATGTGAAGATATCGGTCCATATTCATTGGCAGTATTATTAGCAAAGTCATCCTTTGATGGAACAGAACTTGGTGTAACATTGTTGTTATTAGTATTATTATGATTGATATTTTCATCATTATTATCATTGGTATTATTATGATTGATATTTTCATCATTATTATCATTGGTATTATTATTATTGTTATTTTCAATATTATTATTATCATCCCCTTGATTATTATTGATATTTGTATTATTTGAAACATCATTATCTTGATTTGGTGATCGATCTTTCATAACTTGATCATTACTATCAGTAACATTATTGGTAGTTAAAGATACTGAAGTTTTCTCCTTATCATCTTGAATATCCTTTTGTTCTACAGCCTCTGCATCTAATGCCACCCTTTTAGGAACATGTGTAGTATTTTTGGATTCCTCGGACTCTTCGTTCTTTCTTTTCAACATATTATGACAAAATTCTATATGTGTTATCCAATGATATTATACAAGATGGACTCAATTGACAGAAGATAGTAATAAATACAGTACCTTCAAAGCAATAAATTGCAGTAACCAACACTTCCACTTAGTTAACTTTCCACTTATAATGCTTTTTTCTACGGCTTTTTTTTTCACCAGAGCCCTCGCGAGAGAGCAATAACGGGTTTTAGAGTTTTAACTATGTGATATTGGTGAAGAAGCTTTTTTTTCGTATTTCCCCTGATGGAATCAGTGGCGTACATCCCAACACGCTTTTATCTTTATTTGATTATACGTCTTTGTGAACAGTGATGGACTCGGCAAAGATACAGGATATTGCTGATGTGCAGGAGAATGCACACAAAAAGTTTGAAACTGGTACGGTGTCAGATAAGGGAGATAATGAGATTGCAAAAATAGATGGAAATGGTGAAGATGATGAAGATGATGATGCGTATAATGAGGATGAAGATGAAGATTATGTGGGCGATAAAGGTGAGGATGGTATAGGGGAGGAGAATGGGGGAAAGAAAAGTGAAGATAATGAAGAGGATGAAGATGATGAAGAGTATATTGTTGAAGAAGATAGGAAAGAACTGGCTAAATATAGTACTATTGAATCCAGTGAAGGTGGTCTTATCAAAACAAGAAAACAGAGACAACAGGAAGAGGAAGAAGCTAAGAAGAGAAAGAAGGATCTGTCATCTAAAAGTAATGGTGATTCAAGTAAATCTAGTTTGAATATTGATTCTATATGGGCAGAATTAAATAAACCATCATCATCACCATCAACTACAACTGCTACACCAAATACATCGTCATCATCATCTAAATCTATATCCCCTATAAATGAGAGTTCTAAAAGTGTTAATGAATCAGAAAAGATTAAAATTACTAGTTCGTATGAATTTGCAGGTAAGACAATAACAGAGGAAAAATTAGTTGATATTAATTCTGAAGAAGCTAAAGCTTATTTGAATTCTTCTAAACTTACACCAAATTTAGAATCATCAACTTCAGAAAATGGAAAAGAATCAATAATTAAACCTAAAACACCACTTTTGAAAAGAAGAAGAAAAAGAGAGAGTTTATTAGATGCAGTTATTTCAAATTCTTCTAAAACAAAATTATCAACTTTAGAGAAATCAAGATTAGATTGGGCAACTTATGTTGATAAAAATAAAATTAGTGATGAATTGAAATATACTAATAAAGATGGTTATTTAGAGAAACAAGATTTCCTTAATAGAGTTGATTCTCGTAGAGACAATATTTATAAAGATGCAAAGACGAAGACATCAAAGAATTAAACTATTATTTCTTAAAGACATTTATTAATACCTGTATATTATCTGTAATTACGATACAAAATTTATAATCTAAAAATTAAATTGTACATTTTAATATTATTATGAATTGTTATATATTGGTATTAAACACCATTTACAGTTATATATACATGTAATTCTATTATTGTTTATTAGTTCTCTTTGAATTTATCCAATTGATTAAATCAATGAAAAGTGTTGAATTAATTTTATTATTCTTATTGATTGCCCATTTAACCATTTCTGTCTGATAAACATTGGTTATTTTAGTTAAATATTCTTCATATTTTTCATTATCATCAACTTTCTTTAAAATTGATCTAATAATATAAATTGAAACCTGACTACATGCATTATTTAATGCATTAAATTTTGATTTCGAAGAACGTTCTAACACTTGCCTTATAAGATCAATTAAATGATCAATTTCAACTTCTTTATCAGTTTCATCTTCATCATTTGAACCCTCAACAATATTGAAAGGATGCTTACAAATCTTTTTAATTAATTTATGTGCCTTTTCACCAACTTTAATATCTAATGTTAAATTCATTAAATCAAGATTTGTTAATGCAATTGAAATAACTTCAAAATTTGTTGAATTTATATTAACATAAATTTCTAGTAAATCTAAAATTCTTAATTTACAAAGTGACATTAAATCTCTTGCTTCCTTTGCTTCAAGTTTACGTTCATTACCATTTTTGGATGATGATTTTAATTCATTTAATGAATTTTGACGTTGTTGGAAAATTGCTGATAATTGATTATCAATTGCCATCATCTGTTCATCTGACATAGATTCAACTGATGAATCTGATTCCATACCTTCATCATCATCATGGTCATCGTCGTCATCATCATCATCATCATCGGAACTGACATCACCATTTTTATTAGTATCATCAGCAGATGATTCTGCAACATTTAATGCTTTAGCAAGTGCAGAAGTTGCAGATTTTTCAACTTCTTCAATTTTAGAATTTTCATCAGATTCTTCATCATCTTCCTCTTCTTCGTCATTTTCATCATCTTCTTCATCTTCATCCTCCTCCTCTTCATCTTCTTCTTCACTATCTTCAGATAATTTCTTCTCATCACCTTCTTCATCACCTTCTTCATCATAACCATCAACTTCTTGATTAAATAATTCTTCCATACCTTTTTTATTTTCCTTTGTTAATAAAACATCAAATAATCTATCTAACTGTTCTTGTTTAATTTCATGAACAATACATTCCCAAATATTATTACCAATTCTCTTTTTGAGTGAAGATTTCTGAGTTAAATAACTTAATAATAAATCAACTAAAGTATTTAAAACATTATCATCACTTTCATCACTTTCTGAATTTTCAAGATCTTCATACATACTAATTAAATCTGATAAAATTGAAAAGGATTCACTTTCACCTGAATATAATTCTAATAATGCAATACTGAATAACATTACTAAACATTTATTTAAATTAATAGATTTACAATCATTATTTTGAACTGATTGATTAATTTTTTTCCAAATTTTCAAAGAATTTGATTTAATTTCAATTAATTCATTATTTTCTGAATCTAACTTATTTAATAATTCATCATCATTATAAGTATTAAGTTTGGCGACAATCATACCTGACCAATCAATTTGAGTTTTACAAATATCCATTAAATCTGATAAAATTGATTGTAGTCTTTCATTTGATAATTTGATAATTGATCCATCATATAAATCAGATGAATTTTTGATAAAAATTATATTTGTTAAATATTCTAAAATTGATTTAATTGAGGCAACTAGTGGTAAAATGAGATTTTTATTATTTGAATTAATAATTGAATTAATAAATCTTTTATTACCTCTAATTAAATTTAATAAAGAATCTAAAATAAATGTTTGAATATCATTTAATGAATCATTAGAGGATTTTAATTCATTTGATGCATCATTAATTAACCAATTTGTAATTTTTTCGAATTCTTCAATTTTATCATTAATTGTTTCCAAATCAATTGTATCAACACCATTATTCAAATTTGATAATGATGATTTAATAATTTTAGATTTACTTAATTTATCAAATAATAAACATTGCTTAGTTAATGCTCTTATAAGGTATAATCTATTCAAAGGTTTTAATTCAATTGATTTTATAATTGATTGTGATATTTTAATTGATAAAGTATGTAACATTCTATCATTCTTAGATAAATGATTTATAAAGCAACGAGTTAAATTTTCTGAGAATATAATTGAATAAAATTGTGGAATGAAAGAAGGTAATTTAATTATAAGTTCTAATATTTGAAGACCTGTATGTTTACGTTCTGGGCTTGAAGAGTTTGAGAAAAAAGTTGAATCAAAAGTTGGCCAGAATGTTGATAATGATAATTGATTTGAAGTTGTGTTGTTATTGTTTTTAGTTTTTTTAGATGAATTTTTCTGTTTCTTTGAGGTATGAGCAGTTTCGTCATTAATGGATAATTCATTTTCAATTAATTCATTTAATAGGGGGACCCAAACATAATGAAGTTGAGCAGTCCAAGAACCTTTTTGAATTTTATTATTATTTGAATCTTTCTTATCTTTATCAGTATTTTCATCATAATTTGAATTATTATCAATGATTCTATCTTGTAAAGCATCCTTTAATAAAGGTAAATTACCCTTTGTTAAAGGATCATCATTTTTCCAACGAATAATTGAAGAATCAATATTAGCCTTTTCAGTCATTAACTTTCTTAAATGAGGAGGTATATTAATATATAATAGAACGGAATCCATTGAGATTAATAAATTATTTGAAGCTAATTTAGAGATAATTAATGGGATTATTGATTCATTTGATATTAAGTTATAAGATTGAATAAATTTAATAATTGTAACAATTGCGATTTCTCTAATCCAAGATTTTGTTAATGCAATTTCAAATAATTGATTAATTATAGATATATGTAAATCAATATCATCATCCTTTTGTAATAAATTTGAATTAATTAAAGATTGTAAACCAAATAATTTACCAAATAAATAAGAACGTAAATTTTTACCCTTTTGTTTATTTTTAATTGATGAATCAAGAGAAGAATTTAATGATTGTAAAAATTGAGAAGCATTATAAGGATAAATTTCATTATTTGATAAAAGGGATAATAATTCAGTTAAACACATTGAGAAACCAAGCCTAGCGGAATCATTATTTGAAGCTAAACCCGAAATTAATCTTTTCAAAGCATAAGAATAATCATCAATTGAATTAGCAGAAGATAATTCACTAATTAAAGCTGAAGCAGCAGAAATTCTTTCATTTGGTAAATTAGAAGCCAAACGATAGTAATGATCTTTAGAAACTGTCATTTGCCTTATAAGAAAAGTAAATAAAATTTAAATGAAAATATGAAAACTTTAAAAAAATTGATATTTAAAATATTAAATTTAGAAAATTCCTTTAATTTTCATGTACTCACACCCACGTACAATTCTGATCTCTCAATTTAAATAAAAAACCTAAAAAAAATTAAAAAAAGATTATGTAATATAAATGTATTACATAATCACTCATTATCAACAGACGCGACTACATATATCTTACGTAATACATTAAATAAATTATAAATAATTTCCATTAAACACTAACCAATGGTTAAGCAGCATTCTCTTCTCCATTCTCTCATTCGCTCACTGTAACATATTAAAATTTCAATCGTAAACCTTCATTAAGACATCTGGAAGTGAGTACATTCCATTTAAGTTTTAATCCTTTAATTGTATACACACTTCATATAGAATAATCATGTCTGCTTGGAAAAAGGCCGGTATTACGTATGTATTATTGAAATCTACTTCAAATTTCCCTTATTGAAACTTTATACTAACACCATTATATCAATTGACTTATTATAGCGTTAACAAATATTTTACTATCTCTGCAAAGACTGTTACTAAAGCTTTAAAACCTGAATATCAAACAAAAGCAAGTAGAAGATTTATTACTGAAGTTAAAGCTCAAACTTTCAAGAATGGTGAACTTGTTAAAAATGTTGACCTTTCAACTGGTAAAGAACTTTCTATTTAATTTATGTTAATATGATAAGATATGACTTAAAATAGTTATTTATTAATTATTTATCATATATTACATTATATTATATTACATTATTGTATAAAACTTATGCAGATTATTTATTAAAACTAAAGATACGTATTTATTCTACTATTTATTAATCATATTTATTACTACTATTATCTGTACCTATTAAAGACTCTCCGAGACCGGATTTTCATGATTTACTCGCGAGAATGGAAAAGTATTATTACATAGAGTGTTATGCATAATTACATGAAATTTCAACAAATAATATACCTTGAAGTATATATCCTTTATAACTTCTTATAACAATGCAATCATTACGTCGATTGGCTTATCATGGAACTATAGGAGGGAAATTATTCTCTCCTAATATAATATCTTTAAATAAATTTAATAAATTTAATTTATTATTTAATGAAATTAATAAAGTTAATACTAACTCTTCTATAAATCATTCAAGGAAATTTCATACAATTTCTTATAAATTTCAACAAAATAATGAAATTTCATCATCATCATTATCAAATAAAGAATCTCAAATACCCAAATCTTCAAATATTTTAAATGATGTTAATAAACTTGAAAAAACTACAATTAATGATAAGAAACCTTCTTGGAAAGAACGATGGTTAGATATTTCATCAAATGATTCAGATACTGCAACCTTTACTGAAGTTTGGAGATTAATTAAATTAGCTAGAAAAGATTTACCCTTATTCTGCTTTGCAATGTTATTATTAACTTTATCAGCTGCAATTGTTATGTCATTACCTAAAATTACTGGATTAATTTTAGATGCAACTAAAAATTTTACAAATTTAGATGATATTAGAATTTATGATTATACTTTAGATACTTTCCTTTATATAATGGGTGGTTTATTATTATTATCAACTTTTGCAACTTTTACTAGAATTATCCTAATGAGAATTATTGGTGAAAATTTAGTTTCACGTTTACGTTCAAATTTTATGAAAAATATTTATAAACAAGATATGTCATTTTATGATAAAAATAAAGTTGGTGATTTAATTTCAAGATTAAGTTCAGATGCTTATGTTGTTACAAAATCAATCACTCAAAATGCTTCTGATGGTATAAAACATTCACTTATTTTAGGTTCTTCATTAACAATGATGTTTATATTATCAACTAAATTATCTCTTATAATGTTAGCATTTGCACCTCCACTTTTATTCTTCTCTTACCTTTATGGTTTGAAAATTAGATCTCTTTCAAGACAATTACAGGAAGCAACAGGTTCCTTAACCAAAGTTAGTGAACAACAATTAAATTCAATTAGAACAATTCAATCATTTACTGCTGAAGTTAAAGAATTACATCGTTATAATTCAAATATTAGAAATGTTTGGAAAATTTCATTCAAAGATGCTGTTACAAATGCAACTTTCTTTGGTTCAACTGGTATTTTAGGTAATGTTACTTTCCTTTTAACTTTAGGTTTAGGTACAAGATTTGTTTTAAATGGTTCAATGACTGTTGGTGATTTAACTGCTTATTTAATTTATACTGAATATTGTGGTAGTGCAACTTTTGGTATTTCAAATTTTTATACTGAATTATTCAAAGGTGCAGGTGCTGCAAGTAGATTATTTGAAATGTTAGATATTAAACCGAAAATTGATCCAATTCATGGTAAAAAATTAATTAATAAACAAAATAATTTAAATAAGGTTGATAATGATAAAATTTGTAAAGGTCATATAAGATTTGAAAATGTTAAGTTTTCTTATCCAACTAGACCTGATAATGAAATTTTCAAAAATTTATCATTTGATATACCTGCAGGTTCAAATGTTTGTATTGTTGGACCATCAGGTAGAGGTAAATCAACAATTGCATCATTATTATTAAGGTTTTATAAACCAATTGAAGGAAAAATTTTAATTGATGGAGAAAATTTAGAAAATTATTCAGTTCATTCAATTAGACAAACATTTGGATTTGTTCAACAAGAACCTGTTTTAATTGAAGGTACAATCGATGAAAATATTAGATATGGTTTACCACTTTCATTGAGTAAAAAAGTTAAACATTCAGATATTGAATGGGCAGCTCAAAAGGCAAATTGTGATTTTATTTATACACTACCAGAAAAATTTAATACAAATATTGGTCCAAGAGGTTCATTATTATCAGGTGGTCAAAGACAAAAAATCGCATTAGCAAGATGTTTAATTAAGGAACCAAGAGTTTTAATTTTAGATGAAGCAACGAGTGCATTAGATGGTAAAAGTGAAGCTGCAATTAATCAAACTTTAGAGAGATTGATGAAAGTTGGTAATATGACAACTATTAGTATTGCTCATAGATTAAGTACAATTGAAAGATGTGAAGATATTTTAGTTTTAGGTTATGATGGTAAAATTGTTGAAAAGGGTAAATTTAGAGATTTATGGGAAAATAAAAATAGTAGATTATGGAAATTACTAAACACAACACCATCTCAAAAGGATGAAGAACAATCTGAGAATGAAAAAGAAGATGTAAAAGAAGACAACAAGGAGACAAATAATGAAGAAAAAATTTCACATACAGAAGCTGATGATGTTGTTGAACAAAAACCTGAAACTAATACAAGTCCACCATCTAAAACTCGTGTTTCTGTTTAAATTTACAAAAAAAAGAAAAGTGTAGAATAGTTTTTAAAAAGCATTTAATAAATTTTATTAGTAATATATTCCAATTAAGTAGATAAAACTTGTAGATACAGAACGATAAAAAAGAAGGTAACACTTAAAAACTGTAGAACCTTCTTGAAACTTTTTTTTTTCAAAATTTCAAAATTTTTACTTTTTCATGAAACTCGTCTTTTTTTGCCATCCATTGTTAACAATGCTCCGTTAATGTTACTAATTCACATTTCTTCTTCTTGTTTCCTTTGAATAACAAGTATGTCTACCACACAGGAGAGAAGACCACATCGAGGAGTCAATTTAAACGTTACACTGACATGTCCGGAATGTAAAGTGTTCCCTCCCGATTTGATCGAAAGACATAGTGAAGGGGATATTGTCTGTGCTCTATGTGGTTTAGTACTATGTTCAAGAATTATTGATAATAGATCTGAATGGAGAACTTTTAATAATGATGATCAAAAGGGTGATGATCCATCACGTGTGGGTGAAGCAACTAATTCAATTTTAGATGGTGATCAATTAAATACTGTTATTGCAGCTGGTATTGATGCAACAAAGACAGCTCGTGAATTAAATAGAACTCAATCAAAATCTTTTGCAGATAAAAAATCTCATAGTTTACAATCTGCATTTGCTAGAATTACTTCAATGTGTGATGGTTATCAATTACCAAAAGTTGTTCAAGATGGTGCAAAGGAAGTTTATAAATTAGTTTATGATGATCCTTCATTAAAGGGTAAATCACAAGAAAGTATAATGGCAGGTGCAATCTTTTTAGGTTGTAGAAAGGCAAGTGTTCCACGTTCTTTCAAAGAAATTTGGGCTTTAACTAATGTTCCACGTAAAGATATTGGACGTGTTTTCAAATCAATTAATTTAATTATTCAAAGAAAGAATGAAGAACAAGGAGGTTTAATTACTTATCAAAATGATTCAATCAATACAAGACATACAAATCCAGAAGATTTAGTTGGTAGATTTTGTTCACATCTTGGTTTATCACCACAAGTTGCATCATCAGCTCAAATTATTGCAAAATATTTAAAAGATGTTGGAGTACTTGAAGGTCGTTCACCAACAACTATAGCAGCAACTGTAATTTATTTTACTTCATTAATATTTGATCAAAAATTATCTTTAACTAAAATTAGTGAAAAGACAGGTGTCTCAGAAGGTACTATTAAATCATCATTTAAATTAATGGTTTCTGAAAAAACTAAATTAGTTGATCCATCATGGATTGAATCAGGTAAGATTGATTTATCAAAACTTGAATGAATGAATAATATTACTGTGCAAACTATTCATAAATGTATTCTTTTAAACTATTAAACTACTATACTACACCCCTACTCTGTGTTAGCTTCTTCCATTCCAAAATAAAAACTGAAAAAACTTTTGTGACTTTATAATAACTATAATTAATAAAAACTAAAAAAACTTACAGAAACTCCAATAACAAATTAACATACAGTAACAGAAAAAAAAGTAAAAAAAAAGTTAAAAAAAAGAAACACCCCATAAACAAGGGGAGTAGTGATACATACTGATATGTATATATACTATATATATATATTATCTATATACCAGTATATACACTGTATATAATTCTAACACAAACCAATACAAACAACTCTTCAAAACCTATTACAGAACAGAGGAAATAGAGTAATAAACCACGTAAAAAGACAGTAACAAGGCAAAAAAAAATCACTATGACGCTCACTCCACAGTTGAGTTTTTTTGACCAGTGCCATTACTAACCATTTCTATTTCTATTTCTATTTCTATTTCCTGTTTTCTTTTCCTTTTTTATCTTTTATTTTCTTTATTTTATTTATTTTCTTACTAATCACATCTTTTCTTTGATTAATAAACTCTAATTGTGTATTATTGCATATAAGATAATCAATAAAGTATACTAGAATTACTAATTTATTATCATATCATATCATAGTATCATAACATAATATCACCATATCATATCATAGCATATCATATATAATATCCTTCAAATTATACCCACTACATTATGTCTGCTGCAGTTATTTTAGCTAAAGAATTAAAGGAACTTTCTAAAAATCCAACTTATCATATAACTCTTAATAATGATAGTATATTTAGTTGGAAACTGGGATTGTATATTATAAATCCTGAATCGCCTTGGAATCATGCATATTTAACAGCTAATATTGATTTTAAGAAAAATTATCCATTTGCTCCACCATCATTTACATTCTCACCTCCAATTTTCCATGCAAATGTTTATCATGATGGTAAAGTTTGTATATCGATTTTACATGAAAGTGTAACTACTCCAATGTCAGGTGAACCTGATAATGAAACTTGGTCACCTGCTCAATGTGTTGAAAGTGTTATTATAAGTATTATATCAATTTTAGATGATCCAAATATTAATTCACCTGCTAATGTTGATGCAAGTAATATGTGGAGAGATAGAAGAGATGAATACAATGAAAGAATTAAAAAATTTGCTGAAACAAGTAGACTATCAATACCTTCAGATTTCCAAATTCCTCCAGATGAAAGTGTTATTAAAGGTTCAACTACTCATATTGATGAAGATAATTGGTATTTTGATGAAGATGATGATGAAGATGACGAAGATGAAGACGAAGATGATGATGATCTTGATCAAATGTCTTATGAAGAATCAGAAGCTGAAATGAGTGAAGATTATGAAGATAATGAAAATGAAACTACTAAAATTACAAGTAAAGAATAAAGCTAATACCATTTCATATTTTTAATCTTCTTCATTTCATGTATTCATATAAAATAAAATAAGTTTAATTCTATTCACTTCTGTCTTCTTATTTTTAATGTCTTCCCCCCATTTAATACCATAACTTTGCTTCTGTCTAATAGACCCCTATTTTTTTCTCCCCTTTTTTTCTTCTCATTCCTCTTTATATATCTAATTAATAACGATTAACTTTCGTACCTTTAATCTCTTTTTTTTTTTTTTTTTAAAGTATAATTTCTTTAAAATAACTAAACATCTTTATACAGAAATACAGTTACAGGCGCTCTAAAATTTTCGCCTCATCGATTTTTTAACGGAAGTTCATCC